>MJUT01012167.1:137719-157004 GCA_002080005.1 Gigantidas platifrons | reverse complement strand
ATGAGGGATGCCAAGTGATAGTATTGTACAAACCATGAGGGATGCCAAGTGATAGTATTGTACAAACCATGAGGGATGCCAAGTGATAGTATTGTACAAACCATGAGGGATGCCAAGTGATAGTATTGTACAAACCATGAGGGATGCCAAGTGATAGTATTGTACAAACCATGAGGGATGCCAAGTGATAGTAAAAAGTTAATAGGTCCAGGAAGATGGTGCAGTACAAAGCTAGCATCATATTATCATCTCGTCAAAAAGTATCTTGTTTTGGCCGTGATATACATGTAGCTGAAAAATTGCTTTGCAATACTGTTGAAAGTGGCATTAAACACCAATAATCTAAGGGTTTTAATTTAAAGCTTTGATCTGAGAATAATGTTTTTGTACTATAGTGAAAATTCATGGTCTAGTAGTATAACAAAATATTAACTTTAATTAAGAAAGGGGGATCTGTTGAATAAGTCTGTTTTATATTAACTAAAATCTGGTCAATACATCCTCCCAGTAATCTAAAGTTTTAAGTCAAATAAACAGAAGGGGAATCAGATAATTGGTAATAAAATAGTAGGAAGTTTTATTGAATATTCTACCATTGTCTGAATATTTGATGGGTTTTTAATCATTACATAATTCCCTATTATACCAATAAATATGTTTACACCAAATGTGATGGTCTTATAAAGTAGTGTATATCCTCACACCAAGTGTATAATTTTATGAAGTCAAGCTTAAAAAAATAAAATAATGAGCTTCAATTTTACAGTCCATTTGATATTGCCCATGTACAGTACCAGCCGATGATAAATGAGCTCCAATGAAGTAGACAATATTTTCCAGTCTATTTTCAATCCCCCATTTCCTACAATCTGTTTATAATTAGGTGTTTGAGGGATAATTGTTGTTAAATATCTTGATCTTACAACATTTTGTATTATGTCACATCATTCATATTCATAATCTGTCTACCCTTTATAAAATTAGTTATAGGATGCTATACTATAGGGTGAATGCTACATTTTTATACCCTCACTCGTAGAGAGGGAGCTATATTGCAATCACCTTGTTCGTCCGTCCATTAGTCCATCCGTCCGTTCGTCCGTCCATCCGTTAGTCCATCCATCTGTTCATCCGTTTGTCCGTCCGTTCACACTTTCGTAACAGATATCTCAGCTTCTACAGGAAGAAATTAATTTATATTTGATATATGGCTTTGGCATGGTGACTTGTACCATGTCTCCCCTTTCCAGGTTTACCACACATCTACTTCCTGTTTACCGTGTGACTTACAAATGAACGAGTGGAGGTATTATTAGCACATGTAGTGTGCAACATCTTGTTTTGCTCTAAAAGGGGGTTTAGATCCCCTTTTTCAACTATGATCAACTATGTTTAGGGTTAGGGTTAGGGTGCTTAATGTCACTTTCAACAATATTTTAGTTACCGTATATAGTGGCAGTCAGTTTTATTGGTGGAGGAAACCAGAGTACTTGGAGAAAACCACTTACCTGCCTCCAGTTACTGACAAACCTTATAGCATAATGTTGTATCGAGTACACCTTGCCATGAGCGGGATTCAAACTCACAACTTTAGTGGTGATAGGCACTGATTGCACAGGTAGTTGTAAATCCAACTACCATATGATCACAACCACGACAACATCTTGATTTTGTTTAGGGCAGTCACTGATTGATCACTTGAACTGTGACATCTGACACGACCAAATATAGCAAATGTCAGGATAAGTCACAGGATATAATATAATAAAAAATCTCATTTAACAAATATGTAATTGTACATTAAATATGACCTTATATACATTATCAGTCTCGAGATGTTATATATCCCGTTTTAAAGGGCAGTGGTTTTGTACGCCTCACCTTTTAACAAAACCACTGCCCTTTAAAACGGGACATATAACATCTCGAGACTGATAACATTTTTATCTGAATGTTGAACAGCGATGTCATATGATTTTCTGTGACTTATGATTGATTTGATTTTTGGTGTTTAATGCCACTTTCAACAATAGTGGCGTTAAACACCAAAAATCAAATCAAATGTGACTTATGAAATACACAACACAGCAATATGTGATAAATGGAAAAGAACTAAGTGTATTTAAACTTTTCTTTAGTTTAATCATAAAACAAAGCATCAACATTTTATACATAAAAAACATGGCTATTACATTCTATTTTGAACACTATGTGAGAGACATCATCTGCTGTGCACAATGTAAATGAACAGCACATAGGTGAGAGAGATTATTGATTTTCTGTAACCGCACTTCTTCCCTGAAGTTTTGGAAGTACCTTGTTAGTCAATCAAAATTCTACTTGCCACAAGAACATCAGATAAACTCTTTTATCAAATAACATTAAAAAGAGAAAAGACGAACTTATTTATGATTACATTGAAAAGAAAACATATACTAGTAAAATTAAATTTGTATGGAAAGCTGTATTACAGTATTAAATATTTTGTGGTTTATTCACACAAATGATACCAAAATAATTGTAATCAGAATGTCTAAATACCAAAAAATGAGTTGGTAGCAAATGACCAATTGAAGTATGAATGGCTAGGCATTGTATGAATGTGTGACTTCTTTCTTGATAATTCCAACTCAAAAGACATTTCATTTTTATCTTTGATATTTATAGGGGTGAATCAATATATTTATACATTGAGAGTAAATTAACTTATGAAATTTATCATTTTTTATTCCACCCAGAAATCTCTTTATTTAAAAGTTCATTTAATGAAATATATAAAATAGTTTTGATATATCACTACAATTTATCATTTTATGAAGGTGTATTTGTTCCACCTAATATTTGTTCCTTTATATAATTTATTATAAACAACTCCAAAATATTTTTCTTTAAGGAACAAAATATTCTATACTGTTTATTCTGTTAGAATACTTATTGTTATATTTTCCTGTTGGAATAGATAACATGTAGTACATGTATATGAAATTCTATAACATCACATCACAACTTTGATATTTATTTGGTTTTATTAAAGTTAAATAAGTTAAAACAAAATTCTAAAGAGACTTTCATCTTGAAAAATAAAACAAAGATTTAAACTGAATTACAGTTAAAGTGAAGAATCTTCCTATATATACAACAGCTGCACAACAATGTCCAGATGTAAGATATGGTAGCACTAAAGACCATTACTTATATAAATATTACATTAAACACAAAACATTCTTAATTGCTTCTTTTTTGTAGAAATGCATTGTTTTTCTGCCTCCAGCTTGATATCAAGAAATAACTTTTGGAAAAAAGAAAAAAAAGGAAATCAGACTTATCTTTGTATCTTAGATATACACAATGTATTTATACTTTGAACATTATTTCTGAAAATATGATACCTCTGTTTCTGTTTATTATCTTTTGTTTCATACAGGTAAGACTACTTTTTTCTATTTATCAATCATGAAATTTGAAAATGTGTCGATACTAATAATTTCGATGTTACTTCCATCTGATATGTTGACTGTATCATATCTGTCATTCCACTTCTATCTGATATGTTGACTGTATTATATCTGTCATTCCACTTCCATCTGATATGTTGACTACCATATCTGTCATTCCACTTCTATCTGATATGTAGACTGTATCATATCTGTCATTCCACTTCTATCTGATATGTTGACTGTATTATATCTGTCATTCCACTTCTATCTGATATGTTGACTGTATTATATCTGTCATTCCACTTCTATCTGATATGTTGACTACCATATCTGTCATTCCACTTCTATCTGATATGCTGACTGTATTATATCTGTCATTCCACTTCCATCTGATATGTTGACTACCATATCTGTCATTCCACTTCTATCTGATATGTTGACTATTATATCTGTCATTCCACTTCCATCTGATATGTTGACTGTATCATATCTGGCATTCCACTTCCATCTGATATGTTGACTGTATTATATCTGTCATTCCACTTCCATCTAATATCCTGACTGTATTATATCTGTCATTCCACTTCCATCTGATATGTTGACTATCATATATGTCATTCCACTTCCAATTGATGTGTTGACTATCATATATGTCATTCCACTTCCAATTGATATGTTGACTATATCATATCTGTCATTCCACTTCCATCTGATATGTTGAGTGTATCATATCTGTCATTCCACTTCCGTCTGATATGTTGACTACCATATCTGTCATTCCACTTCCATCTGATATGTTGACTGTACCATATCTGTCATTCCACTTCCATCTGATATGTTGACTACCATATATGTCATTCCACTTCCAACTGATGTGTTGACTGTATCATATCTGTCATTCCACTTCCATCTGATATGTTGACTGTACCATATCTGTCATTCCACTTCCATGAGATATGTTGACTGTATTATATGTGTCATTCCACTTCCATCTGATATGTTGACTGTATTATATCTGTCATTCCACTTCCATCTGATATGTTGAGTGTATCATATCTGTCATTCCACTTCCATCTGATATGTTGTCTATCATATATGTCATTCCACTTCCATTTGATATGTTGACTGTATCATATCTGTCATTCCACTTCCATCTGATATGTTGACTGTATCATATGTAATTCCACTTCCATCTGATATGTAGACTGTATCATATCTGTCATTCCACTTCCATCTGATATGTTGACTGTATTATATCTCACATTCCACTTCCATCTGATGTGTTGACTATCATATCTGTCATTCCACTTCTATCTGATACGTTGAATGTATCATATCTGTCATTCCACTTCCATCTGATATGTTGACTGTATTATATCTGTCATTCCACTTCTATCTGATATGTTGAATGTATCATATCTGTCATTCCACTTCCATCTGATATGTTGACTGTATTATATCTCTCATTCCACTTCCATCTGATATGTTGACTGTATCATATCTGGCATTCCACTTCCATCTGATATGTTGCCTGTATCATATCTGGCATTCCACTTCCATCTGATATGTTGCCTGTATCATATGTCATTCCACTTCGATCTGATATGTTGACTGTATCATATCTGTCATTCCACTTCCATATGATGTGTTGACTGTATCGTATATGTCATTCCACTTCCATCTGATATATTGACTATTATATTTGTCATTCCACTTCCATCTGATATGTTGACGGTATCATATCTGTCATTCCACTTCCATATGATGTGTTGACTATTATATCTGTCATTCCACTTCCATCTGATATGTTGAGTGTATTATATCTGTCATTCCACTTCCATTCTTTCCATTCTATATGCTAACTGTATTATATCTCTCATTCCACTTCCATCTGATATGATGAGTGTATCATATCTGTCATTCCACTTCCATCTGATATGTTGCCCATATATGTCATTCCACTTCCAATTGATATGTTGACTATATCATATCTGTCATTCCACTTCCATCTGATATGTTGACTGTATCATATCTGTCATTCCACTTCCATCTGATATGTTGAGTGTATCATATCTGTCATTCCACTTCCGTCTGATATGTTGTCTATCATATATGTCATTCCACTTCCAATTGATATGTTGACTGTATCATATCTGTCATTCCACTTCCATCTGATATGTTGACTGTATCATATGTCATTCCACTTCCATCTGATATGCTGACTGTACCATATCTGTCAGTCCACTTTCATCTGATATGTTGACTGTATTATATCTCTCATTCCACTTCCATATGATATGTTGACTACCATATCTGTCATTCCACTTCCATCTGATATGTTGACTGTATTATATCTCACATTCCACTTCCATCTGATATGTTGATTATCATATCTGTCATTCCACTTCTATCTGATACGTTGAATGTATCATATCTGTCATTCCACTTCCATCTGATATGTTGACTGTATCATATCTGTCATTCCACTTCCATCTGATATGTTGACTGTATCATATCTGTCATTCCACTTCCATCTGATATGTTGCCTGTATCATATGTCATTCCACTTCCATCTGATATGTTGACTGTATCATTTCTGTCATTCCACTTCCATATGATGTGTTGACTGTATCGTATATGTCATTCCACTTCCATCTGATATATTGACTATTATATCTGTCATTCCACTTCCATCTGATATGTTGACTGTATCATATCTATCATTCCACTTCCATATGATGTGTTGACTATTATATCTGTCATTCCACTTCCATCTGATATGTTGAGTGTATTATATCTGTCATTCCACTTCCATTCTTTCCATTCTATATGCTAACTGTATTATATCTGTCATTCCACTTCCATCTGATATGTTGAGTGTATCATATCTGTCATTCCACTTCCATCTGATATGTTGACCATATATGTCATTCCACTTCCAATTGATATGTTGACTATATCATATCTGTCATTCCACTTCCATCTGATATGTTGACACTACCATATCTGTCAGTCCACTTTTATCTGATATGTTGACTGTATTATATCTCTCATTCCACTTCCATATGATGTTGACTGTATTATATCTCTCATTCCACTTCCATCTGATATGTTGACTGTACCATATCTGTCAGTCCACTTTTATCTGATATGTTGACTGTATTATATCTCTCATTCCACTTCCATCTGATATGTTGACTGTATCATATCTGTAATTCCACTTCCATCTGATATGTTGACTATATCATATCTGTCATTCCACTTCCATCTGATATGTTGACTGTATCATATGTCATTCCACTTCCATGTGATATGTAGACTGTATTATATCTGTTATTCCAATTTCATCTGATATCCTGACTGTATTATATCTGTCATTCCACTTCCATCTGATATTCTGACTGTATTATATCTCAATTAGGCCATGAATATAATTTTTTAAAGGTTTACATTTACATTAAAAATTGTGAATAAATTATGAAGAGTTTATTCTTAAAAAATTGTTTCAGTATTTTACAATTAGAGTTACTGTCTAATTCAAAGATTCATTTTGATGAATTTAAAATAATACTTTAAAAAGACATTGATAAACTTTTCTTATATTGAAGTGAGATGATATATAAAAATGTTTAGCTAATTGAAAAAAAATAATCATAGCTTAAAGCAATATGATATATAACATCCGTTTTTTTTACTTGTCAAATTTGACAGGTGAAACACAGTAGAATTTATGTTTGTACAAAACAAAGGCATTATCCAGGTAAAAATAAATTATGTATTAATTTTAAATTAGAGTTAGGTGTATATTTAAAGTATATTTATGGTATTAGATTAATTTCAATCTCAATAATTTAAAATCTAAAAGAACAGAAAAGATGGATGTCACAGTAATCGATACTGACAAATTTTGTTTCTTCAATCAATCATAGGAACAGAGCATTAATCTAACAATCATTTGTGTTATCATTATTTAGTAAGAATAGATATAGGAGTAAATTGACATGAGAGACTATCCAACTTTACACTTAAGACACAACTTTTAGTAAAGGTACAATGCTACTCTTGTGAAATTGTAATATTTGTAAGACCTTTGAAAGTCTTCATGTGAGTATAATACTTCGCTGTGTTTTCTGTGATTCATAGAATTCTTGTATTTGTATTAAACAATGCTAAGTAAATTTATCATAAAAAAGTTGATTTCAATTTTTGTCTAGAAGAGTAAACTTAGAACAGATTGTATTTCCTAATTAGACTCTTCTTACATTGTTTAAAAACTGGTCCATGAAACTGAACAATGTTCACATATATATTATATATATACAGGGGCGTAGGAACCAGGGGCAAAAATTTAGAAAAAGCTGATTTGTTAGCATTGAGAAGCAAAAATGTTCAGTTTACTAAGAGGTTTAAGGGTATGTGTTGAAGCCAAATGACTTTTTTTTTCTTGTCAGGTTTGAAAGCTTGAAAGTTTCCTTTTCTGTAGAAAGTTAAAATGCAAAGTTAAACAGCTGTTTCAATTATGCTGGGTTTTTTTTTATGTATTGAACAAGTTGCACCCTGTAACCTTGTATATTAAATCATGAAAACATAAAACATATATAATTTTCGTGGCAAATATGAATTTAATAGATGCTACTTAAAACAAATTTGGACACAGCTTTATGGTATAAGATTATTTCTCTGTACATCACTTTGTACATGTAGATACAGTTAATCCTGCACTAGTTCTATCTCAGCAGTCAAATTGCATTGACTGGATAAAGTTTTGTTACAAACAGTAACTGACCAAGATGTAGTTTTTCTGGTACTTGATTCATGTTGAGGTGATGGTAAGAAATGGTAACAGTATAAGCGCGGATATCTCAGAGGACACTATAAAAACGATTAGAACGACGTTTGTTTCTGCTCTTTCTAGACAATTTGGCAGTTGTTTTTGGGCTTTTTCACATTGCAGGATAAACACAACAGACATACATTGTCAGAAATATAACATTTATTTGCACTTGCTTTTTTACCTGTTTCTAATGCTCGTACAAATAAATTTATATTTTCGGACAATGTACATTGTCTATGTATACACAGTATATATGATGTCCAACACTTCATGTGGAGAGAAGTCATTCAGAGTTATCTCTCTTGAATATGTGTTAGTTTAAAAAAAATAATTGCATTAATTATAATTACTATTGAAATTTTATTAGGAGAGTATATTTTGTAAATGAAATTTCAAATGTTCCATTCGGTGTAATTATTTATCGATTTTTAAAAAGAAAAAAACAACATTTTTTTCTCTTTTCAGTTCAGAGCTTTGTCACTGTATTATGAAAAATAAGAAGACTAAACATGTGAAGAATGGCTCAGCACAGCATAACAAAGACCTGTTAAAGAGTTCCAATAAAAGTTCTCATCATACAAATATCATTACAGCATCATCTACAAAGTTATCTGTAGGTGCTGTTTCTGTTGTTTTTATTTCCATTTTTATTGCATATAAAAATGACTATTTACCAAATATCTTCCCACAGACTGATCGTTCTTCTGTCATAAACAGAGTCCCAACCATAGGTGGATGGCGGACTGCTTCAGAAAATGTACAGAAAAAATATGGTTCAACGAAATGCACAATTGCTCATAGAAGTGCTGAATATCTAACTAACGAGGAATTTGAAAAAGAATTCAGATTTAAAAAACCTCTGATTGTTTCATTTCAAAATGGAGCATCAAGCTGGACCAAACCAGAAAAATGGTCAGTGGAAAGTTTAAAACAAGAATATGGGGAATGGTTGATATATTCTGGAAACTCGCTGGAAATCGTAAGAAGAGGTGGAAATGGTGATATCGAAAGTTCATTTACACAATTTGTGGACCAAATAATTAGGTCAAAGGATAATCTTGGAGAACCATTGTGAGTTAATTAACAGATAATTTATAGTTTGTATACATGTAGGTTTATTATAGAAATGTCTCAAAATATGAATGAAAAAATTGGGGCAGATTGGAAGTTAAGGGTTCCAAATCATGAACAACTAGTATATCTACATTTCTGCTAGTATTATATAAGTCTAAGCCCCTAACAGTCTAAAGTTTCTCAAAGGCTGCCATTAGGAAAACTCTCAGTATTTATGAGCTTTAAGTTTATCAATGGCTGTCATTAAGAAAACTCTCAGCACTTAGGAGTTTAAAGTTCAACAAAGGCTGTCATTAGGAAATGCTAAAGAACAATGGTATTCAAATGATATTTAACACTCAAGCATCATTGTAATATGAAAAATTATGTTTAAAGGACAATAGTCCTATAACTCTTCAGACAGCATGTGTTTAACACAAACTTCTCTGGTAAAATGATTCATTTCTTAATAACGAGAAATGAAAATGAAATTGTATTTCTCTCTAAGCATCTGTTGTGTCTGTATCTTTGAAATCCAAAGATTAACTTGGGGTGCAACGGAAAAACTGTTTTGACATCTTGGGTAAAACCAGCATAGAAATTGCATTTGACGTGAATCATCATTAAATTATATAGATTAAAGCTTGTACATATGATGATCCAAGGGGGCAAAGCAATGTGGTCCAAAGTTCAGCACATTATGTAACTGGGAAAAGTTTGTAAAAAAAAATTATAAAGACCTATCACTGAAATAGTAGCTATATTTAGCAGATCACATTAATATTCAAGTATATATACTGTGCATGGTCCCAAGGTATACAGGATAAAAAGTTTTATATGAGGTGACATCTAGAATTAAGAACAAGCAATAGAAAGGTGATCGTATTTGACATGAAACAGCAATAATGTGGCATGGCAGCTTTAAGTTTGTTTAAATGACACACCCCAAAAATATATGGTGCAGACCAAAATTGTATAGGTTACAAACATATCTAACTTGTAATAAATATTTTTCATTTGTATTAAAAATTGACACATCTTCTAAACTTGATTACTAGAAATTATTTATATTTTAAAGTGTTGCTTTCAGTATGTTTAAATCAATTAAAATCATTTAAAGATTTGAGTCACTCTTTTAGAAACTTACTTTTTAAGTGCATTTATGAAATAATTGCTCAGTTTACTTTTCCATTTCTTTGAACATTATATAAAGGTTTTTGTGTGAGAACTATATTGATTTGACTAATTGTACCATGAAGGGTAAATGCATGTACATTTTACATTTATTTGTAGGTACGTCTTTGATAGAATGTTTTATAATGATTCAAGTTTACCTTCAACACTTA
Source organism: Gigantidas platifrons (assembly GCA_002080005.1). Taxonomy (NCBI): domain Eukaryota; kingdom Metazoa; phylum Mollusca; class Bivalvia; order Mytilida; family Modiolidae; genus Gigantidas; species Gigantidas platifrons. The sequence goes on along the minus strand of MJUT01012167.1, from coordinate 146,334 downwards.
AACCTCCAAAATACTTTGAAATAAAGGTAAATATTGTTAACAGTACAACAATGGAATGTCTTTCAACTGAATGAATCTAAAATCGACACTATAATCTATACAATTATATGAATAAAAAAGTAAATATAACTGTCTGGGCAAATATAAAGCAGTCAGTTTATTTACTGAATGTAAACATACTTCCTTGATAAAATAAAAACATCTTTTGATTAACTTATAAGGAAAAAGATTTCAGTCCTAAATAAAAAAAAAAAAAAGAACAACATGAAATGGTTCTTTTTTATATTAGATTTAATCATTTTGACATCTAAACCAATCAATATATCAATATAGCTGCATCAGTGGCATAATGGTTAAAGTGCTTGCCTCCAGTGCGGTAGATCGTGGATTCGAGCCCCGGTCGGGTCAAACCAAAGACTATAAAATTGGTATTTGTTGCTGTTCTGCTAAGCATGCAGCATTAAGGAGAAAGAGCAAAGACTGGTTGGCTTGGAATCAGAATAATGAGTCTGAGTGGAGCGACATGTCTATCTGCGGACCGTTATTTCAGCTAGCTAGCACTATAAAAATCCAACTCAGCGTGTTGGTCTAGAACAAAGCGGACCTCATCATCATGTCATTGAAAATTAACTTTTTCTCTCCATGATATAGCTGAAAAATTGCTGAATTGGTGTTAAACAACAATCACTCACTCACCCAATCATCAAAATACAAAAAGCTGTCCATCAGCTATTGTTACCTCCTGTTTTATTCCCTGACCATGATGGTCCAGAAGCAGATGATCAATTCTTTTGCTAATAATCTACATATGATGCTTTTCTAATAATATTTTATCATTTTATGAATTTTTTTTTTAGATTTGATATTTTGTAAGATCTCATATCATTCTGTGTGGTTTTGTAAGATATTGTATCATTCAATAAAGTTTTGTTGGATTTAAAGTTTGGTCAATATTAAACCAGATTCTTACTGGAAAAGGTTGTTTTTTGTTGTTGTTTTTTTGGCCAGGTTGCACAAAGGGCACATCAGGTTATAGTATGTGAAATGGGGGTGGGGGAAGGGTGGGTGTGTAGGGAAAAAGGGTAGCTAACTCTATGTATATCAACTCCTCTTACAGTTCACAACCAAATGAATTCAAAACTACATGGTTTTTAGGTACATATTGAAAATATACATGTGACTTGTTAATGATGATAATAACATTTTTACAGAAATTATAGCTATAAGAACGAACTTCGTCAATTTTCAAAAACATTCTCGATAGATGGTACCTATTTGGTGTAAGCAATTACTTTTACTGTTTTCAATGCATTTTTTAAAAACTTTCCAGAATAATTCCACACATATTGAAGATTAGTTTGAAATTAGTTCCATTTGATTTTGAACTTGTTGTCCTTCTTGTCATTAAATATTGATTTTCAAAATATTTAATTGATATGAAGATAAAATGTATGTTATTTTAAGAAAGTTGAAGTTCTAGGAACACACCGTAATTCCCTATTTTAAATTTAGATATGTCCCCGGATATGACTCAAAACCTGTTATATTTATATGCCTTTAAGGTGAATTGATATAGACTCCTTGGTTTAAATACATTTTATTGGCTAATGATAATCTCTTTGTCTATTAGAGTTTATATACCTTTAGAAAAGTCTTCAGTAATTTTTTTTATTTAATTTTTATTTGAAGACATAAAAGACCCACCCACCTCTCCCATTACATTTGTATAAAACCAAAAAAATATGTACCGGTACTGTAATAAATTTATTCTATTTATAAAATATTTTAATTTGGCAAAAATTGATGGTTTGGTTTATGGTGTTTAATGCCACTTTCAACAATATTTCAGTTATATCGTGGTGATGGCAAAAATTGATATAATGTGGTTATTTAAGAAACTTATTGTGAAATATCGATTATTGTGTATTTAAATGTATGAATTTTTGTAAATTATTGAAAATTGATATCTGCAATACAAGTAAAACTTATTACAATTGTCTTTCTTTTAACTGTTTGCCCATGTATTTAACACATTGAACAGCTCTACAACCTGGCCATTTCTATATGTAATGGATTTTTAAATTGATAACAGTTCTCACTTACTTTTAATTTTAACTCTGAAACTTCATAAACAAGTAATATTTTTCACTAACCTTTATTGTAACTTTGAAACTTCAGAAATAAGTCAGATATTGTATTACTCTGTAAGACATCACATCAACACATCAGTTATGATATATTTGTTGGTTGTCTCTGTTTATATAGGATGGTAGAGATGATAGTATATTTTTCTTGGGAGCATCTAGTAGTGGTGTGAGTTTCCATAAACATGCTGATGCCTGGAATGGAGTAATATATGGTGAAAAAAGATGGTTTTTGTACCCTAAAGATTATACTCCTCCTGGAGGTGAGATTTTAGTAGTTTGTGATTAGAACTGTGTTACAACAAATCATTTAGAATGAAGTTTATTCTTATCATCTTCAAGTTATATAAAGTTTGTAAAGCCCAGCTTGCTTCAAGGTGTGTTGAACTTGTGACTAAATAATATAAGTAAAAAAGTATTCATAAATGGTGAAAATGACAAACTAGAACAAAAATCAAAAGTTAAGGAACAGCAGTTATCTCAAGAGTCATTCATGTGACTTAATAGTGCAAAAAGTTGATTTTTTTTCTGTTGAAATCCCACAACACACAGTAGCTCTTCAGTAATGGTCTATTTGTATATCTAATATTTATTTCTTGATTTACATTCCAAATGTGAAGTTGTCCAGTTTAGTTATGGCTTTTATTTTTTAATTCTTTTGGGCATTTTTACATCTCCAATCCACTGTGAGACCAATTTGATAATTGACTTGCCATGTCAGAAAAAAATATTTGTTTGATATACAAAATGTATTTAAAATACCAATATAATAAAAAAAAAACTCTGGTGGTGTAATGGTTAACGATTTTGCCTAGAGTTTGGTAGATCATGGGTTCAAGCCCTGGTCGGGTCAAACCAAAGACAATAAAATTAGTATTTGTTGCTTATCCATTAAGCATGCAATCAGTGCCTATCACCACTGAAGTTGTGGGTTCGAATCCCGCTCAGGCAAGGTGTACTCGATAAAACATTATGTGATCAAGTTTTTCAGTGACTTGCTGCACAGTTGGTGGATTTCTCTGGGTACTCTGGTTTCCTCCACTAATAAAACTGATTGCCACGCTATAACTGAAATATTGTAGAAAGTGGCTTTAAACACCATAAACCAATACCAACCAACCAACTCACCTTAGAAGAACTGGAAAACTTAGATACATCACCAACTCACCTTAGAAGAACTGGAAAATTTAATATTTTGAAGTAAAATCTGCTGTCTCTTTGATTTTGACATAACAAGGTTAAATATAGATATGGAATATAGCGAAAAGTTGTTTAATCATCTTTATTTTCAGCTATATATAATATTACTTTTCTTTTCATGATCAAATATCATTGACAAGAACATTTTGGATATGAATGTGTAAATGAAGGGAAGATCTTCAAACATGACAAATACATCTGATTTAACACATATGATTTACTACAAGGGCTAGACAACACATTTACTACAAGGGCTAGACAACACATTTACTACAAGGGCTAGACAACACATTTACTACAAGGGCTAGACAACACATTTACTACAAGGGCTAGACAACACATTTACTACAAGGGCTAGACAACACATTTACTACAAGGGCTAGACAACACATTTACTACAAGGACTAGACAACACATTTACTATTTTTAGGAGTCTATCCAGGATTTACACAAATAGAATGGTTTGAGAAAGTTTATCCTTTACTCACTGAATCTGAGAAACCACAAGAATGTGTCCAAAAAGCTGGAGAAATACTGTATTTGGTTTGTATTTAGAAGTTGGAGAAATAGTGTATTTGGTTTGTATTTAGAAGTTGGAGAAATATTGTATTTGTTTGTATTTAGAAGTTGGAGAAATATTGTATTTGGTTTGTATTTAGAAGCTGAAGAAATACTGTATTTGGTTTGTATTTAAAAGTTGGAGAAATATTGTATTTGGTTTGTATTTAGAAGCTGGAGAAATACTGTATTTGGTTTGTATTTAAAAGTTGACAGTGTTCTGCTTTTGAGTGTTATGTAGGAAAAAGTCCATGCCAATATCTTTTAGAAGGAGATATCCTTTTTATATTAATTTTTTTTCTAATTTATAGAATGAAAAATCAAATATACTCCTAGACTGTTCGAACTTACATATACATGTATAATCTTATATAAATTGTTAAAAACATTGGGTTCAAACCAGTTAATGGGATCACAACACCCCTGCTTTGTTACTAGGTTTTCAAAGGGCATACACAAAATAAACAGACAGGTTTGCTTCAGCTGAAAAGATTATCTAAAAAATGATGACAACCCAAACATGGACACTACGACAGCAGGATTATTAAATGTTTGTAGTTAATATTTTACCATCTTAAATTTTACAGGTACAGCGGACCAAAACAAAGACAAGAAAGTTAAGAAAAACAATATCTTCACTGATTCTCTGACAACTTAATTATGGTAGCTTTACCACAAAAAAATGATTTATTGATTGATTTTTTTTTTTTTATCAAATATCATTAAAATGGTTGAAATATTTGGTGTGTCTTAACAAGTTCCTTTTTATTTTGACAGCCAGAAGGAACGTATCATGGTACCATCAATTTAGGAGATACAGTGGCTATTGGTATTCAGAGAAAAGAAGCTGCTACAGAAGAAGAAACATTAGTTTATGATGGTAATTGTAATGGATAATGAAAAGGGGGGGGGATGCAAGACATTGTTAAAATCAACAAATGGTCAATGGGAGATAACTCTAAAAATATTTTTTTTAAAGAAAGAAACTTTACATTCATTTTTATGTATATATCTATAAACAAACAATATTTGTTGTATGACAGTATTTATTATTTACTTTACACTTTGTATGGAAAATTTGAAAGGTTACCAAATTGACATTAAATATGAAAAAAAAATTATCTAATGGTATATAATTTTCTTTTTCAGTTAACTGTAGGTTAAAACATTTTAATGACCCACATTTATTAGATGCATGTTGCATGTTGCATACACCTTTTAAACTTTACTGTGTACTGGCTAGTTAAATGGGATTAATTTATTATACAGCTTCTTATAATTTTGATTGATTGATTGTTGTTTAATGTTACATGAACAGTATTCATAACAAAAACATATTTATCAACAATAAATGAGATTGTGGATAAAGAGATGTCTTTGGGATGGACCTATGTTTGAACATTTTGATTGCCACATATAGTAATGCTTAAAATAATAGAAAGGGTTTGGAAATATTCTGCCTAGTAACAGACTACCAATGATCTCTTGTAGAAAGTGTTGCTCATTAAGACCTGCTACAAGTATTCATTATACACTACAAAGAGTGTGATATTCTTCTGACATAAGACACCAATTTACACCATACAGGCACAAATGCTGCTTGTGTACATATTTTGTCATCCTGCACAGGTCCTATTTTTATATCCTATGTTTCCACTGAGTTTAGAATTTTAACATCAATCTAATATAATTAAACCTTTTAAAATATTTGGGTGAACCAGTTTTATTCAGTATAGGCGGGTTTTAAACTACTGAGAAAAAATTGTTTTATTTATGCTAGAGTGGTGTTGAGGCAAGTTTCACTATACATTTTTTTCTTTTATTATTCATTACAAAATTCATTATTATTTAATTACAGTGAAACATGTCTAAGCTAAACCTCATTGGGACCAACTTGTCTATTCGGAACAGAGAGGGTTTTGGTTTATGCAGGTTAAATTAAAAGAGATTTTCTATATTGGTGCTTTATTTAAAGTTTGGTTTATACAGGATTCCAGTTTATTTAGGGTTCAGTTTATAATTAGACATGGTTCACTGTATTTTATTTTTATACAACTGTAAAAATGTGTGGCCATGTAATAATGCTAAGGCATGTCATCTTTCATTTGTAATTCATTACCTTTGAATTAAATTTAGGTTTTATCACAATATTATTTAGACACAATGATATTTATATCAAATATACAGCTCAGGTTTAAATTTGGATCGGAACATTAACTTAATATCAAAATAAAGGTTAAGCTCAAATTTTAGCATAATTCATTACAAAGTTAATTAAAATTAAGATTGTAATAGTTCTTATTTTTAGCATATAGACATATATGCAGAAAATTTTAAAGTTTTATGACCCATATGAAAAAAAAGCATAAAAAATAAAAAGATCATTAAAGGGACCAAATTGTCAAGTGGATTAAAGTTAAGTTGTGAAGATATCACTACATTTATATAGTAAGGTAAAAACTGTATGCTGAATATTTAAAGATGGTCAGAACTAACTGATCAGAAATGAGGGTCTGCAAAAAAGGGTAAGGAACCAATATTCAGATTTTCTTGAATGTTTTAGATACACTGGAATTTAGTGACAAAATTATTATTGTACTCCCTTTTATTTTGAATTGGTGGTACAAATGTACTGTGATATATCATAAGTCATAGGTAGAACCATTTATACCCATATATACTATATATATATATACATACATACCTTGTCCTTGGTATTCCCTGGTGTTTAGTTTATAGTAAAGGGGTTTTTTTTTTGGGGGGGACATGTTGAATCTAAGTGTAATACAGATTATAGAAATGTGAAAACAATAGAAGAATTTTAGACAAACAGTTATGACAAATCTGACTATCTGATAATATGTTCCTTGAAATGAAATTATAGAGTAGATATGGAATTGTGATTGTCAGATCTCATATGTATTGACAAACTATTTATAAAAAAAAAATAAGTTGCTAATTAATAATTTAAATTCTGACTGATGAATATTAGTGGTTTATCTCCCTTTATAAAAGACACATATTTTTAGCATTAAACTCTTCTTACTATGCAAAGAGAAATGGTTCCCCATTAATATAATGTTCTTGACAAGATATTTTATTTTTCACATCTTAATTGTTTTTAATATTAATCTAATTAGAATAAGATATTTGTTAGAACCTTTTATTATACTTCCGCTCCACCTGTATACTGCATTTTTCTCAGCAAATGTTGATGGTAGAAATCTGATATTTGGTCACAAGCTTCATATAGGTATGCCATATTGTGGGAATCGTTTTTGGACCCGTCAGATTCCTACTTCCTATTTGCCAACTTAGTTGGTTTTTATACACATTGAACATATGCGGGGGAATCATAAGTAAGCATTAGCTCACAGTTCATCTGGTTTTTCCCAGTGATCCACCAACATCTAACAACATCCTGTACAATGTTACATAAGGGTTTGGGGGGTTTATGGAGCTTAATGCCACTTTCAACAATATTTCAGTTATATCGTGGCAGTCATTTTTATTGGTGCAGGAAAGCAGGGTATTCGAAGAAAACCAGTGCAAATCACTGACAAACTTTATCACATAATATTGTATCGTGTACAACTTGCCATGAATGGGATTCGAACTCGCAACTTTAGTGGTGATAGGCATGGATTGCATATAGGTAGTTGTAAAATCCTACTACCATACAATCACGACCATGATGACCCCTTGTTACATAATGCAACCAATAAACTTTTCATTGACATTCAGAAGCTCTCTAATGTTACATAAGGCAACCAATAAACTTTTCATTGACATTCAGACGCTCTAATGTTACATAAGGCAAATGTTACATAAGGCAACCAATAAACTTTTCATTGACATTCAGAAGCTCTCTAATGTTACATAAGGCAACCAATAAATTTTTCATTGACATTCAGAAGCTCTCTAATGTTTCATAAGGCAACCAATAAACTTTTCATTGACATTCAGAAACTCTCTATCTCCTTTATAAAACTGCAATGCTATTAATATGTACTTAAAAAGTTTTTGACTTCTGACATCAGTTATACTGGATGTTGATAGATGTTGCACAGTCGCCCTATGAACAAAATATAAAAAAGATCAACAGACATCTAGTCTCAATTAGATTACGCCAAATCTTAATTCTCATTGAAATCAATATTACAAAAGATATTACATACATTTTATTCAGTTTGACTCTTTAGTAGGTGACAACCTAATATTGTGAAATATAATTATATGACCACAATCAATGTTATTGTATATATGTATGGTTTACCATGTATATCTGAACAAGAAATTTTTATTATTTTATATGCATTTAGAAGATGAAATCTGTTAATACAGTTACAATATATACAAAATGTACATATCTTTTCTGTCCACATTTTTAAAGACATGAGACCATTTTATGTTTGGAGACACTTATCAAATAACCTAAAGTTAATAAAGATTTTTCTTCAAATCCTCTGGTGTCTTTAATATATGATTACCTCACTTGGATTCTATTTTAAGTCTTCTGTGTTCTAGAGTTATTTCATTGTGTTAAGCCTTAGGGACCGACCATTTAACTTGCAGGGGGAGGTTATGGTTTTTTTTTCCGTTCAGAAATTTTTTTTCGGACAACACGAGAGTTAGAATATTTATTTTTTTTGTCGTGCAAAGCGCGAATTTTTTTCTCCAGATTTTAACATTAGGTTATATGACAAAAACTCT
>MJUT01012167.1:108003-127796 GCA_002080005.1 Gigantidas platifrons | reverse complement strand
TGGTTGGGTGAGGTCATAGGTGTTTCAGTAATGTTGTAATGGTTGGGTGAGGTCATAGGTGTTTCAGTAATGTTGTAGTGGTTGGGTGAGGTCATAGGTGTTTCAGTAATGTTGTAGTGGTTGTTTAAGGACTAAAGCAGTGTACCTATAGAAAAAATACCAACTAGCTGCAAGTTACCATCAAACTTTGTATCAAACACACCTCACCACAGCAGGAATTGAACTCACGAATATAGTGTTGACAGGTACTGTTTATTATATGTATACCTAAATGTAAATCCTATTACCATATTATCCCTGCCACGGCAGCTCCTGGTCATATAAGTAATGTTATTCAGAACTGGTCATATAAGTAATGTTATTCAGAGTGTTAACTTTATATATATATTTTTTTTTTCAGAAATGTATAGATCTAATATGCTAAATAATGACAAACTGACTGACAAGGAGAAGGCAGACATAAATACACAACGATTAAAAATATATGAGAAACTTCTTCAACTTCTTCCAGGTAGATATTTGACAGGTGGATCGTCTTATTGTATTTAAATACAATGAATCTAGAATGAATAGAAAAGAATCATGTATTTGATAGCTGTTCTTCATATAACAATTACTGATCTTATTACAAGTGTTTGAATTGGATAGTAACAAGATTCCATCTGTAAAACTTGAATGATAAACAATAGGGTATAGGGCTATGGGTAAACTACTGGTACATGGTTATAGTTAAACTGGTGAATGGTTATGGGTAAACTTCTGGTATAGGGTTATGTGTAAACTACTGGTATACGGTTATGCATAAACTACTACTGGTGTATGGTTATAGTTAAACTACTGGTATAGGATTATGGATTAATTACTGGAGTAGGGTTATGGGTAAATTACTGAAGTAGGGTTATGGGTAGACTATTGGAATAGGGTTATGAGTAAATTACTGGTACAGAGTTATGGGTAAATTACTGGAGTAGTGTTATTGGTAAACTACTGGTATAGGTTTGTGTGTAAACTACTGGAATATGGTTGTGGGTAAACTACTGGAATGGGGTCATGGGTAATACTGGTATATGGTTATGGGTAAACTACTGGTATATGGTCATGGGTAATTTACTGGAGTAGAGTTATTGGTAAACTACTGGAAAAGGGCTATGGGTAAACTTCTGGTATAGGGTTATGTGTAAACTACTGGTATACGGCATAAACTACTACTGGTGTATGGTTATAGTTAAACTACTGGTATAGGTTTGTGTGTAAACTACTGGAATATGGTTGTGAGTAAACTACTGGAATGGTGTCATGGTTAAATTACTGGTACATTTGTATATGGTTGTGGGTAAACTACTGGTATATGGTTATGGATTAATTACTGTAGTAGGGTTATTGGTAAATTACTGGTATAGGTTTGTGTATAAACTACTGGAATATGGTTATGGATAAACTACTGGTATGGGTTTGTGTAGTAACTACTGAAATATGGTTAATATGGGTACACTACTGAAATGGGGTCATGGGTAAATTACTGGTATATGATCATGGATAAACTACTGGAATATGGTCATGGATAAATTACTGGAGTAGGGTTATGGATAAACTACTGGAATAGGGTCATGGGTAAATTTCTGGAGTATGGTTATGGGTAAACTACTGGTATATGGTCATGGGTAAATTACTGGAGTATGGTTATGGGTAGACTACTGGAATAGGGTCATGGGTAAATTTCTGGATTATGGTTATGGGTAAACTACTGGAATAGGGTTATGGGTAAACTACTAGTATAGGGTTATGTGTAAACTCATGGTATAGGGTTATAGATAAACTACAAGTATAGGATTCTGTGTAAACTCATGGTATAGGGTTATGGGTAGACTACTGGTATAGGGTTATGGGTAAACTACTAGTATATGGTTATGTGTAAACTCATGGTATAGGGTTATAGGTAAACTACAAATATAGAATTCTGTGTAAACTCATGGTATAAGGTTATGAGCAAACTACTAGTATAGGGATATGTGTAAACTCATGGTATAGGGTTATAGGTAAACTATTAGTATAGGATTTTGTGTAAACTCATGGTATAGAGTTATGGGTAGACTACTGATATAGGGTTCTGTGTAAACTCATGGTATATGGTTATGGGTAAACTCATGGTATAGGGTTATGGGTAAACTACTGGTATAGGGTTATGGGTAAACTACTAAACTCATGGTATAGGGTTATAGATAAACTACTAGTATAGGATTCTGTGTAAACTCATGGGACTACTGATATAGGGTTCTGTGTAAACTCATGGTATAGGGTTATGTGTAAACTCATGGTATAGGGTTATGGGTAAACAACTGGTATAGGGTTATGGGTAAACTACTAGTATATGGCTATGTGTAAGCTCATGGTATAGTGTTATAGGTAAACTACTAGTATAGGATTCTGTGTAAACTCATGGTATAGGGTTATGGGTAAACTCATGGTATAGGGTTATGTGTAAACTCATGGTATAGGGTTATGTGTAAACTCATGGTATAGGGTTATGGGTAAACTCATGGTATAGGGTTCTGTGTAAACTCATGGTATAGGGTTATGTGTAAACTCATGGTATAGGGTTATGTGTAAACTCATGGTATAGGGCTATGTGTAAACTCATGGTATAGGGTTATAGGTAAACTACTAGTATAGGATTCTATGTAAACTCATGGTATAGGGTTATGTGTAAACTCATGGTATAGGGTTATGTGTAAACTCATGGTATAGGGTTATGGGTAAACTACTAGTATAGGGTTATGTGTAAACTCATGGTATAGGTTTATGGGTAAACTCATGGTATAGGGTTATGTGTAAACTCATGGTATAGGGTTATGTGTAAACTCATGGTATAGGGTTATGTGTAAACTCATGGTATAGGGTTCTGTGTAAACTCATGGTATAGGGCTATGTGTAAACTCATGGTATAGGGCTATGTGTAAACTCATGGTATAGGGTTATGTGTAAACTCATGGTATAGGGTTATGTGTAAACTCATGGTATAGGGTTATGAGTGAACTACTAGTATAGGGTTATGTGTAAACTCATGGTATAGGGTTATGTGTAAACTCATGGTATAGGGTTATGGGTGAACTACTAGTATAGGGTTATGGGTAAACTCATGGTATAGGGTTATGGGTAAACTACTGGTATAGGGTTATGGGTAAACTACTAGTATAGGATTCTGTGTAAACTCATGGTATAGGGTTATGTGTAAACTCATGGTATAGGGTTATGGGTAGACTACTGATATAGGGTTCTGTGTAAACTCATGGTATAGGGTTATGGGTAGACTACTGGTATAGGGTTATGGGTAAACTACTAGTATAGGATTCTGTGTAAACTCATGGTATAGGGTTATAGGTAAACTACTAGTATAGGATTCTGTGTAAACTCATGGTATAGGGTTATGTGTAAACTCATGGTATAGGGTTATGTGTAAACTCATGGTATGGGGTTATGTGTAAACTCATGGTATAGGGTTATGTGTAAACTCATGGTATAGGGTTATGTGTAAACTCATGGTATAGGGTTATGTGTAAACTCATGGTATAGGGTTATGTGTAAACTCATGGTATAGGGTTATGGGTAGACTACTAGTATAGGATTATGGTTATTTGATACCACATTCAACAATATTTCAGTTTATTGGTGGAGGAAACAGGAGTAAACTTGGGAGAAAACCACTGACCTGTCATGTCATAAATCTCTGACAAACTTTATCACATGAAGTTGTAAAGAGTACACATAACCATAGACAGGAATCAAGCTACATGTACCTAATGATCACATCCATGATGGCTCCTGATATCAGTACCATATACCACACATATTATTGTTTACTTTACAGGAAGTTCTGAGGTTATGTTAAAATTAGCACAATTATATGGTGATCATGATCAAGATGGAAAGGCATTAGATATTGTACAGAAAGCTGTAAATAAAGACCCATACTTTGTTTTGGCATATTTATTTGAGGCTAAGGTTTTAGACAAGGTATATATATAAATAGATTTTACTCTAACACAATTGTTTTAATGAGTGTGTGAGTGATTGTTGCTTAAAGCCAACTGAGCATATTTTTTCAGCTATGTTATAGCAGAGCAAGTAATTTTTGTTCAGGTCCTCTTGTTTTATGTTCTTCTCCTAGTCGATACTCATACATTGCAGCCAGATAATGAGAGTCCACATGTTGATGGTTTGACTTCTATAAATCTCCAGAAAACAATTCTTAAAAATCATCCATACACATCTGAAATACTTTGTACTGAAGGCAAAAATGCAGATATCTAATTTAGTACACGTTTCTGTTGTAGCCTACATCAGGTACACTTAAAGTCAATAGATTAGTGAGTCAAATAAATTAAAATTCTTCAGGAGCAAGAAATCCAAAAAGCATAAACAGCACAACAAAAATCGGCTAAGCAGTGTTGTCTTAATGCACGGACATGCTGGGCAGTTGCCCAGGGGCCCCATGAGCATAGGGCCACATGCTAATTTATGTATGTTGTGTATGGCATGTTTTTTAATGTTTAAACACTGATTTTGTTGGAAATCCCAATACAATAAATATATGTTTAATTCTATTGACCATTTGCATTTTTATTCCTGTGAGTGGTTGTGTAGGTATGGGCCCCAGTGCACTATTTTGCCCAGGGGCCCATGATACTGTTAAGACAGCCCTGTGACTAAGGTCACCTAATGTCTAAATAATGATTACATTATTTAAGAACTATGAATTTCTATTTTAATTTAATTCTTTATTTATTTCAAGAGCATTGCCGACAGCCAGAGGCTACGAGCAGTTCTCCTCAAGATACATACAATACAAATCACAGTTACATAGTATTAGCAATATTAAACAGACAAGACAATATAATATACAATACAAGAGAATGGTAAACATTAATGCACTCTCACACACAACACATTCGTGAACTATCGCACATTAACAGAAATTCAAATGATAGTATTGAAAAATATCAATAATTGCATACATGGATATTATAATTATGACAATAGTTTAATTTGAACTTTGAGAACAAAATTGATAAATTCAACGTTGAAATCGTTTTGTAGATTTAATAAATGTGAAGACACATTCAAAAAGATTTAAGTTGGTATTAACAGACAAGTCTTCACTTCCTTCAATAAATGAATTTCTATCATAAATAATCTAATAAACCATGTCAAGAGTCAAAACACTGACTACTGGGCAGATGATACCCTCAGGGATTAATAACTGGGCAGATGATACCCTCAGAGATAAATAACTGGGCAGATGATACCCTCAGGGATTAATAACTGGGCAGATGATACCCTCTGGGATTAATAACTGGGCAGATGATACCCTCAGGGATTAATAACTGGGCAGATGATACCCTCAGGGATTAATAACTGGGCAGATGATACCCTCAGGGATTAATAACTGGGCAGATGATACCCTCAGGGATTAATAGTCCACTTGAGTTTTGCTGTTAGTATAAATATGTATATTTAGACTATTGGATACTGGTAACGCATTACAATCTTATTATTAGAAGCTATGTTTAACCAGATGAGATGGTGCTATGTTTAGTAATGCATCTGTATGTTAATTTCCAGATGAAAAGGACGAAGGAAGCAGATGATTCTTTTTTAAAGGCATATCATCTGAATCCTAACTTGTGGGATGTTCATGCCCAGTATGGATCATTCTTATTGAGTCATCATCGTCCAGCTGAGGCTATTAAGCATTTTAAAAGGGTTCGTATCATAATACATTTAAGTCTATATCACAGAATACTGAACTTTTCATTACTTCTAAGGGGATATTCTGAAATTACTTTTGGAAGTAAGATGTAAATAAGACAGGAGGGCATTTTCTATTTACAACATTAGACATAAATATTATCTATTTTGCCTGTCTACCAATTTCTTTCACCCTGTTTCTAAATATAACCAGTCACAACTTGCATAACATGAAGGGCTTGTTCTTTTTTCTGACAGTTCGTTTTACTATGTTCAGCTTAAATATAAAGTTTTCCTTTAAAACAAACATTTTGGTAGTTTTTGTTTTAACTAAATTATTATTATTTTTTTAAATTATTTTACAGGGTACAGAACTGATTCCTAATCATGAAGGGTTTTGGAATATGCTTATACATGCACAGAAGTTAGTTGGTGATATGGAAGGGGCTAAGAAAACAGAAATATTGATGAAACAAACATTGAAAATAACAGAACCAACAAACTAACAAAAAAGTAAATGATTGTTTAAATGCTTTTGAAATCCTTCATATCATTCCAGTTTATATATGAATGTCCTTATAACAACACACACAAACAAAACATTTTGGACACACTTTTATATTTTCTACAGGTTTTGTTTTATATATATATGGTATGTAAACTTCTAGTTTGTTACCAATGATTTGTATTCATATGGAACAATAATCAATTTCAGTACAATGGGAAGTTATGGAAACTGACATTTTATTATTCTACTTGACACATTCCAGTATTGAAACATTTTCTGCAGGAAAGGACATGTCTTTCTAATTTTCCAAGGGAGAAAAATGATCTAGTTAGACTAGAGATCAGGTCTAGTGTAAAGCTTCAATGGCTTGTTGTACACACTGTATAGTACCTAGACTAGTCTCTCTTCCATTACATGGTTTTGAGTCATTATAGAACCACACCTACACATGCTACAAGTTTGACATTTGTGACAATTAACATAAACAAATGTATTAATGACACATAAATAACACACTTATGATTTTTACTACAAATGATATATTTCAAATAAAACAATGTTTTTAATTATGCAAACAAATCTCCTGAAGTATTTTTTTGGGGTCAATTCTAATAAAATATTCATGCAGCAAAGAATAATTAGGTACAGTTTGTCATGCCAATTTTCATAATAATATTTTGATTCATAGTTTTCAACATCTAATGATTAAAATAGTTTTCATTTCTTGAAATTGAAAAGTACTATGATTATTTAGTAGTTTGTGACCTTCAAATTTAGATTTGTGTTGAACTCATTAATTTTTATACATTTTTTTGTAAATCTTGAATCACAAAATTATATGAAAATGATCAAGAAAAACTGCAAAACAATTTGTGTTTGTGAATGAATATGTCATTAAAATTAGTAAAGAAATAACTTCTATATTATTTTCTTTAACAGTGGTTTTATATGATATACCAGTATATAAGGAAAAATAGAAAGTGACGAATACTTATGTCCATTTGCATTAAATAAAATCTTATTAGATTTTGACACAACTTTATTTTATTGATGCTGCTTATTTTTAATTTATGATCTCGTCTATTTTTTGTGACATTTTGAGATCCTTTCATTGCATTGCCTAGTCTATTTTTGTTGGTGATGTTCTGATGTGGTTTAAGATTGTAATTAATTCATCTATCACTGAAACAAACGTTCCATGTTTATCATTCCTAATTATCTTCATTATTTACCTTTTTTTTTCATGTACTAATTTTATCTTTGTTGATGAAACATGTATATATATATATTTTGATAATATATAAGAAAGAAAATGTTTCACCTTTTTCTTTTTTGCTTTTAGTCAACACAAATAAAACAATCAGTGCCAGATTTACCTATGGTCTCAAAATTTAGGGGGCCTCCCTCCAAGGTGTATAATATTTTTAACACTGTTACATGTATTATGCTGTCATAAGGTACTCTACTTTCTTAACAACCCATCAGTAATGTTCCTTACACAGTTGCACTCTATTTCAGAATATTGCAGAATTTTAAACACCGCTCATCATCTTTTCCTTTATTTATTCCTCCAGTCATGAAGGTGGGGATTTGGGAGGGGCATCACAAGTAGATTAGCCTAGGGCCTCTCTAAATCTGGCACTGAAAACAATTATAGAATTAATCAAACAGATTTAGGATTATTATGGTTTAATTCAACTTTCAACAAGATTTGATTTACCAATATACCATGATGTTTTATTGGTGCAAGATTCTCAAGGAAAATCAGTAAGTTATTCACATATGGTTGTATGAAGAACTGAACTGGCAAACTTGAGTGTTGATAGGTATTGATTGTAAATATAGATGTCAATTCAACTACAATATGATTGTAGCCACAGAGTCCCCTAGAATTAAATTAGACAGATGTCTCAAATAATCTAGTCACTGTACATATCAGTTTATGGAATGCTTGATGGCTGATTTGGTTCAATTTCAGAGACATGTGGTCTTAAAAAAATAATTGTTGTAAGATTTCTGACTTAGAAACCATTAATTGGTAAGCCATTACATTATAACACAAATTTTCTTGGAGATATTAACTATTATACTAAATGTCATACTATTTCTAAATTTTTAGTGACTGGTACATAAATATAAAATAAGAAACACAGGCTTGCATCCCGTGACCTCTAAAACAGCATGATAATATTGCAGGAGAAGAACATGTATTTTAGGTATTACACATAAATTTATTAAACATACTGACTCCTACATATACAAATGTAAGACATACAAAAATGTATGTATCTCTGTATTTTTTACCTGATATTAGTTGACCATGTTTTTCAGAAGTAATCATGAAATAAAAGATATATAACTATTGCCAGTTTATCAGAAAAAAAAATTATTTGAATTTTTAACATTGTAGAATATAAACAGCAGTAAGATATGTATTTATTTTATTATTTTTAAACAAATCTTGCTCACTTTGTATTTTTAATTAGTTTATCTCCTGAAATTCTGAGCCAAAATATATCTTACATGTCAAATAGTTTTTACATGAAGGCTATTTCCCCTTATCAACAATGATCGGAATCTCATTAAAACCATTTGTTTTATTTTCATTGATGTTATTGGTGTTTTATGCCTCAATTTGTTATTGCTTTATATGCTTAATATTTGATCTAGGTTGTGAGCTATTAAATTGATGTTAACAAAAATTAAAATGTCTTACAATGGTTGTCTTATTTTATTGGTTTTGTTAGTAGGTTTATGGTGTTTAACCAGTGTCGGATTTAGGACAAATGAATCGCTGTGCTATTAAGTTATGAGGCCCCTTACTTGGGCCCTGAAGGAGGTAGACCAGGTACAGGGGCGGATCCAGGGGGCATACCCGGCGCACGCTCCCCCCCCCCTAAAATTTGGAAAAAATATGATTTTTTGCGTAAAATCGTGATTTTTCACACGAAATACCCCAAATATTTTCGCGCCACGCTCCTATCGGCGCGATTATTTTAAGTGCGCCCCCTAACTTGAAATCCTGGATCCACCCCTGCGGTAGGCCTACACAGACAGTCAGGCATACATGCTCAGGAAATTTAGGAATAGTTAAAATATTATGTTATAGGTCAGACATGTACACTGCGTCTGCAACAATTTGTTTTGGCAGGAAGATGGGCCTCTGGCCAACGGGGCTATGTGTTTAAACACACCTAAGAACAAGAGTAAATCCGGTGTTACATACTGATTATATACTAGTTTTTCTTCTGGAAAGATCAATATATACCCATTTTCTCCCCCGGAAAGATCAATATATACTCATTTTCTCCCCCGGAAAGATCAGTATATACTCATCTTTTCCCCCTGAAGTTTCCCCCTCATACTAAATTATCCCCCTTTGCACTGATAGACTATACAACCAAATAAAATTTTAGTTTAGGGGACGACCAATTGATTTCGAGGGGGGGGGGTTGGAAGATTTTGAAAATAAATATCTTGAACTGGAGTATGTTGAAAATAAATGTTTTGATCTCGTAAGTGGAGAAAAAAATATATTTGAACCCTCAGTTTTACTCCAATCCAGGATCGAAAATACCACAGAAATGAAAATAAATAATTTGATTTGGCTTATGTAAATAAATTAATAATTTAATCCTGAAAATACCGAAAATAAATATTTCGATTAAAAAAAATCTTCCAAGCCCCNNCCCCCCCCCCCCCCCCCCTCAAAATCAAATGGTCGTCCCATTATATAAAAGTAATACGTTTTGGGTATTTAGAACTCAGCTTAATTGTCCGTTTTTCTGTCTGTTTGTCTTGCTGTCTACAACTCCTCATTTAACTGCACAATTGGTTTGGTGAAACTTTACGTTCACTCTCCATGACCCATCCCCAAACTTTTAGGCGAACGAAAATATCCCAGTGCATAATTATAGCTTTATAAAGAGGTTCATATACATGTGTGTGTGTTTAGATACCATGATATTACACTTTTTTTGCAAGTTTTAATAGCTTATTTTTAGATTTATAACTCGTCAGACCCTTTACAAATTAAGTAGCGGTCCATTTAAGAACCATACAAAAAAAAAACGCCCTTTAAAAGGCTTCGTATTTTTACTTTGTTTTTATATTCTATAGCTTGGTGGGTGTATAAAACAAAATGGATAACAATTCTTTCAAAGTGACTGGTCAAATACTCGAACTTTAATGTGTAATAAGTTCTATTGTATTTCTTCACAAATTTAAGAGGTATCCCCCTTTGTCTATTTTTTACAATGCATTCTATTAAATTCTTATCTCCCATGACCAGGATTTATTTGTAAAAAGAACCACATGCATATGGTATTGTATTCTAAACAAAGCACAAAAAATATGTAAGCTCTCAACTAATGAATCACCTATTGCATAATTCTTAGCTGGAGGGGTATACTTAATACATGTAATAGGTATATGTATACATCCGATTTGATGATAAATATTTGTATATTGATTATTACTAGTTACTGTTCTTTTTTTTCAGAAACGTTAAATGCATTGTTTATTCAATAATTTGTTCATTTGGTCTCCTTTTGTATTTTAGCTCGCCCGACTAAACAGTCAGGGTGTTCTTGTGCCATCACTTGTCCGTCATCCGTCGTCCGTTAATATTTCACATTTGGATCTTCTTGAGAACCACTGAGCAGAATTAAACTACGCTTGGCAGAGGTGTTCACCCTATGAGGTCCTATCCTACACCAATTTTTGGCTACGTTATATGCCGATTCGTCAAAAAATTGTCATCAGGAGACATTGGAAACATTGTTAGTTTTTCAATAATCTTTTTTCAAGAACCACTGAAGCGATGGTATGGCAACGTGATTTGTATGTTAATTTTAAGGTCTTTGACAGGTCTTGTTACTTTTTGAGCCCATCGGAAATTCAAAATCGTTGCCAGCGGAGGTCAAAGTTTGCTTTGAAACCATATGTAAAGCAACATTTTCATGGTCTACTTGAAAAACACTGAACAGAATTTAACCACACTTGGCAGAGGTGTCCCACGCAAGTGGTGTTACTTTTCATGCCGATTCGTAAAAAATAAATAAAAGAAGAATGTGTCCGAGGACACGGAGTTCACCGCTTTCAGTTAAGTGGGCCTAACTTCCAAGCCGTATATGGGATCTGGCTGAAATTGAACTTGACCTGCATATTATGGTTGTAAACATTGTCTTGAAATTTCAGAGTCCTTTACAGGTGATAATGTTTTTCATGCCGATCGGAAATTCAAAATGGTCGACAGCGAAGGTCAAAATTGCTTTGAAAACCTATGAATTACATTTTCGTCATCTCCTTGAGAACCACTGAACATAATATAACCAATTTAACTTTGAGGGTGTTCACTATGAGGTACTACACAAGTGTTGTTATACTTTGGTGCAGATCGACAGGAGACTTTGAACATTCTGATTGATCGATTTTCAAGAACCACTGAAGGCATTGTCGGGGGAAATTTATCAAAGTAGTCGTCCTCCTCACTACCTTTCTCACCACCTCTTCCCTCCTTCCTCTTCCTCACTACCTCTCTCCCTCCTTCCTTCCCACCCTCCTCCTCACTACCTCTCTCCCTCCTTCATCTTCTCTACTTCTCTCACTGCTTGCTCTCCTCCTCCTTCCTCTCCCCCTAACTGCCTCTCCCTCCTTCCGCTCAATCCTCCCTCATTCCTCTCCATCCACTTCCTCACTACCTCTCTCCCTCCTCACTACATCGCTCCCTCCTCCTCCTCACTGCCTCTCTCCCTCTTTCCTCTCAATCCTCCTCACTACTCCCTCATTCCTCTCCATCCACTTCCTCAATACCTCTTCCTCCTCACTACCCCTCTCTCGCTCTCTCCTACCTCTCAGTCATCCTCACTACCGCTCTCCTTCCTCCCTCTCAATCCTCCACACTACTTATCTCACTGCTTCCTCCCTCATTCCTATCCATCCTTCTCACTACCTCCCACTCCTTCCTCTCAGTCATCCTCCTCATTACCTCTCTCAATCTTCCTCACCACCTCTCCATCCTTCATTCCTCTCAATCCGCCACCTCATTACCGCTCTTCTCTTTCCTGTAATATTATAATCCACCTCATTACCTCTGTCTTTCTTCCATCTCCATCCTCCTTATTAACTCTTTCTCACTGCCTCTTCTCCATCCTCTTAATTACCTTCTCCGTATACTTTTCTCCTCCGTCCTCATCATCCTCCTCCTTATTATCTCCTCCTCACTACTTCTCTCCTCGTTTACCTTTGTCACTTCGTCCTTTCTATCCTCTTCCTTCAAATCTCCTCTTCACTACCTGTTTCACTACTTCCTCATCATTATCATTATCATCCTCACTATCTCCATCCTTTTCCATATTGACTCCCTCCCTAATTCCTCCCTGTCATCCTCCTTATTTTATACCTCTATCTCTCCTTCCTCTCCATCATCTTTTTACCATTCTCCCTCCGTCCTCTCTATCCTTCTCTTTATATTCCTTCCTTCCTGCCCTCTTCCTCATACCTGTCAGTTGTGCCTTCCAGCACTTAGCAAACTTGAGTTTTTCTCACTTGCACGAAGGAAGATCGCTTTATCACTCAAAAGTGTTTTCCCATCCTTTCCTCCTACTTCCTTATCCGTTCTCACTCCATGTTCATGCTTGCCTTAGTTATTACTATCATCATTGTTGATACCCTCTTTCGTCTACATTTAACTATTATGTCTTCCACCATATACATGTATAGAAGTGTACACAAGAAAAACCCTATTAAAATAGGAGAGGTGGAAAAAGTAATATGGGGGGAGGTGGGAAATGAGTATGTGTTGACTTGGTTTTCCGGGGGGAAAATTCAGTATATACTAATTTTCCGGGGGGAAAATGAGTATGTAACACCGGCACTTATAGTTATATTGTGGCGGTCAGTATTATTGGTGGAGGAAACCGGAGTAACGCGAAGAAAACCACCGACCTGTCGCAAATCACTGACAGACTTTATCACATAATATTGTATTAAGTACACAACCCCGTGGGAACCCCGTGGTATAGAAATGGGACCGAGAGCTTCTTCGGCTTGAAGGGCGTCCGTCGGTTGTGCGGGATGTATAAATTCACAACTAACCCGTCTTTCGGATGAGACGTAAATAAAACCGAGGTCCCGTGTTGAGAGATTGCCATCCTCTTCGCACGTTAAAGAACCCAGTGTAACAGCTAATTATGAGCATTATGCTCAAGATGAGTGGTCCATAGGAGACCTGTTGCACTGGCTAAATTATCCGACCCTACCCATCACCTTTCCTTGTTTCGAGTACCGCGGCGTTTAAATTTGTTTTGCCCATTGGCGTATCCGTCCCCCGTTTTCAACCTACATATTGATTTATTGTAAACATGTTTTCATCCTGAATATAGCTGAAAAAATGCTCGCTGGACGTTAAACATCAATCAATCAATGTATTAAGTACACCTCGCCATGAATGGGGTTTCAACTCACAACTTAAGTAGTAATAGGCACTGATTGCACATGTAGTTGTAAATCCAACTACCATACGATCACGACCTGGACGCGACGTATTGCTTTTGCGCCAATTGGTATTTCATTTTCGCAACAAACCATATTTCATTTGCGCCACAAATAAAATAGTACATTTGCGCCAATAATACAGGTAAATAGTATAAATAGTAATAATTTTTATGACATATTTGACAATACCTTGCAGTTCTGTGCGTATCATCGGATCTTTGAAGGTCTTTCAGATATGTCCATGTACTTGTGTATTGTTTTCAAGAAGCCTTATTGAAAATTGGTATAATCCAAATAAGTTACTCTCTCTAAATAAAGATTTTTATTTATTTATTTATTTATTTATTTATTTATTGCTTTTCTAACTCTTATTCGCAATTGTTGCGATTATGTTTTCTGAGTGTCTACATCATGGTAGTGTTCATTAAGGATTTGCACAATAGTTTTGCTGTTAGCATCTGTTGTGATTCTGGCTTTACAACTTTTTTGGTACATCTGTACGACTTGTCTCCATTCTTTAAAACATTTGACAATCTGTATGTGCGATCGTCGACTTTTTACCTCTGTTTGTCTCGATTTTGTCACTTCGAACATGTGAACACTATATAAATTTTACACTGATGACTTACACTTTTGTATAAGAAAGTGAATATAAACTCACTTAAACACAATTTACCTTGCCTTGAAACTTTAATCTACACATACCTAAATGTTACCAGGAAAATGGCGCAAATGAAATATTGCATTTTTCAAAAATGAACGCAAATGCAATACGCCCCCTATTTATTTGGAAATGCACATACAAATTATTTATGCAGTAGGTATAACATATACCAGACAGTGTATTTGAGTGCATACAGTAATTGTCATGGCTTTACTTTTAAACTTTCTTTGTTCACATGTTTCCTAGGTAATCACAATATCAGCATCAGAGTAACAAGGAATTGTCACCATTTGACTGGTATATCATTTTTGTTGTTGTAAATCTCCACCTTTTCTCCAAGGAAGTGGTTTTAAAGATTGATTCAATATTTGTTATAAACCACATTCAGCACCTTTTTCAGTTATATCATTTTGAACTTGGAAGTGGCAGAAATTAGAATTCCAAGAGAAAACCATGAGCATTGGTAGTATCTAGTAAACTTATCATGTGATTGACAGTGAGAAATGTTTGTTCCTTTTCTTGTTACAATTATTGACCATCACTATTTATCTGTTTATAAAAAAAAAGTAAAGAACACCTTTATGGTAAGCTAGGCCCAAAACCTACAACTCTTTTGTTAAAAGAGAGTAATTATCATAGTTAATTAATTCAACAGAGAGCATATGCAATATTTCTATACAAGGATGTTCACTTATTATGGGTAGGGGTCCGGGAGAGTCTGTTTTTTTCTCTTAAATCAGGAAAATATAAACATGTTCTTCAGCTTCCACTTTACATATAAAGTTATAACAAACTATATGAATAATGTTAAAGTGACCGATAACAAGATACAATGTAAACAACAACAAAAAACCGGTAACTAAACATTTATAGAGAATGTTACTTATCAGCAACTAATATTGATACTCACATATTCTTTTACAAACAACATTCGTAACCAGTACTTAGAAGCAGAAAGGGTTTGTTAGTATAAAATTGTAAGAGAGAATACCGTACTATTAATAAAATATAATAGAAGAAAATTACTTCATTCTTGGCTTATCAAACTAGAGGCTCAGTGGGCTGAGCCTGTGTCATTCACCTTTCATTCTGCTTTGAGGAAATTTGATATAGAACCTTCCATAGGTGCTTCCCACCAAATTTCGATTCATTTGGCTAAGCAGTTTCAGAGAAGAAGATATAAAGAAATCGACCAACCAGAAACAAAAATTGCCTGTGGCGGCCATGTTTGTTCACGGATCAAAACGAAATGAGCAATCCCTGTAGAGGACTTTCCAATGATGCTTCCTACCAAGTTTCGGTTCATTTGGCGAAGCGGTTTCAGAGGAGAAGATTTTTTTTTTAGAAATCAACCAATCAGACACATGAATTGCCTGTGGCGGCCATGTTTGTTAACGGATCGGAACTAAATGAACAATCTTTATAGAGGACCTTTCAAGGATACTTGCCAACAAGTTTCGGTTCATTTGGCAAAGCGGTTTCAGAGAAGAAGATTTTTAGAAATCAACCAATCAGAAACAAGAATTGCATGTGGCGGCCATGTTTATAGAAGACCTTCCATTGAAGCTTCCTACCAAGTTTCGGTTCGTTGGGCAAAGCGGTTTCAGAGGAGAAGCTTTTTTCTTTTTTAGAAATCAACCAATCAGAAACAAGAACTGCCTGTGGTGGCCATGTTTGTCAACGGATCGGGACGAAATTAGCAAACTTTATAGAGGACCTCCCATATATAGATGCTTCCTATCAAGTTTTGGCTCATTTGGCTAAGCGGTTACAGAGGAGAAGATTTTTGAGAAATCAACCAATCAGAATCAAGAATTATTTGTGGCGGCCATGTTTGCCAACGGATCGGAACGAAATTAACAATCTTTACAGAAGACCTTCCATAGATGCTTCCTACCAAGTTTCAGTTCATTCGGTTAAGCGGTTTCAGAGAAGAAGATTAAACAAAATTGTTTAATCAGAAACAAGAATCGCATGTGGCGGCCATGTTTGTTAACGGATTGGGGACGAAATGAGCAATCTTTACAGAGGACCTTCCACAGATGCTTCCTACCAAGTTTCAGTTCATTTGGCTGAGGGGTTTCAGAAAAGAAGATTAAAATGTGAAAAGTTAACGGACAACGGACGACGGACGCCAAGTGATGGCAAAAGTTCACATTGCCTTTGGCAAGGTGAGCTAAAAATGACAATATTAGAATGAAACCTGCACACATTAACTTTAGCTGTGGTAGCTGTTATGGTTGCAAAAAAAAATAAAAAATAAAAAATAAAAAAGACGATAAGTACCATAGTACTGCAGCTAAGATTAACTTCAGCAACAACAAAAACCACACACACTCACAAAAATGGAAGGACAACATAAACGGAATTCATATGTTGTAGTTAAACTGACTACTAGCTTCTAAGTTTAAGATAGAATCATAAATAAACTTATTTGCTCTTATAATGCAAATCTGTTTATACGTAGCTTGATAGAGCTGATATTAGTCGGGGAATAATAAGTTATTATCATTATAAACAATTGAAAACTGGAGTGGAAATAAAAACACAATTTTATTGCTCAGATGGAAAGGTTTAGCTTCCATTTCTCATTCTGTGAACAATTTATTGTGATCGTACTATCTCTTTTTGTAGTATTTTTGTAGGAAATTTGGTCAATGGAATCTGTATGTTTGGTAAATTAAATATTTTTTAAACGGACTACGATAGTAAATAAGCAACTAAAAGTCGTTCATTGAATCAATATTATTTTTATTTCGAACCAGAGTTGTCTTTCTTTGCATACATAATGGAAACTATGCCATGCCTTTAATCGTCACTTGTTGGGTATCTAATTAACTGGACATCAACCAATGACAATCGAATACTGTATTTTATATGTAGGAGTTCACGTGCTACGTTTTTCGTGATCAATGAACAATTTTGTGCAGATGTCAATACCTATAAAAACATCAAGCATAGTAGCATTAGGTCTGGGGTTTAACGTCACTTTAAAAATATTTCTGTTATGTCATGGATGGTAGTTTTATTGGTGGAGTACAAGAAGAGAGTAACCGACATACATGTAACGCAAGGGGATGGTATATGATATATATTAATTATTAGTAATTTTTTTTCGCTCGAAGAGCGAATCTGATATGGACCTGATAATCTTTGTCACAATTTTAACACAGCTTTGTGATTTTTGTTGTTGTGTTTTGACCTTTTTCTTAATACTAATAATTTTTTTTATCGGTAATCTCACAATTTTAATACAGCTTTGTGATTATTTTGTTGTGTTTTGACCTTGGTATAGAGACGTCACGTTAGACCGCGCATGACAAATGACCAACAGCTGATAATTTCTTTTATTACACAATGGTTTTATTTAAACAATTTTATTGGCTATCATGCTGTCACCTGACATTCCGTAAAATTTGATATTGTTTGATTAAAACTCGCATTGACTCGCTTTTCACTTTCACTTTCCATTGTATTATGTATGACGTCATAATGAAGTGATTAATTTCATATTGACTTGGTTTCACTTTCACTTTTCATTTTAATGTAATAAAACAATTACAGTCTTTTGTATCGGTCAATACGAGTTTTTATGGACTTTAAAAACGATATTCACCTCAGCCAACGATATTCACCTCAGCCTAAAGGCTTCGGTGAATATCGTTTTTAAGGTTCATAAAAACTTGTATTGATCTCAACAAAAGACTATAATTGTATAGTATCACGAGTCGGTGATCAACTGAACGTTGTTACTAAATTTATCGGGTAGTAAAGATCAAAGGCAACTGTAACAAATTACCGATAAATATTAATTATTAGTATATTTTTTCGCAAGACAAGGATTATCAGGATCATATCAGATGAGCTCGAAGAGCGAATCTGATATGGACCTGATAATCCTTGTCGAACGAAAAAAATTACTAATAATTTTTTTGTCGGTATATTTCACAATTTTAACAGCTTTGTGATATTTTTGTTGTGTTTTGAACTTTTTTTTAATACTATTTTTTTTTATCGGTAATTTCACAATTTTAACACAGCTTTGTGGTATTTTCTTGTATTTTGACCTTTTTTTAATGAAACGTTTAGTGACGTCACGTTATACCGCGCATGACAAATGACCAACAGCTGCTAATTTCTTTTATCCTGCAATGAGCACTCTAGTAAGCAAATAACATGTGTCGAATACAGGTGTGCTGTATTTTATATAATATACAAATACAGCTTCAAGACACGCCACAGGTTATAAATAGAACATACAGATCTGCCATCTTGAAAATGTGAAACCCTACATGTCATATTTACAACAATACACACAAAAGTAATTAAAAAGCATACCTTGAAAACTTATTTTAGTTAAATTGTATCAAACTTGAAGCGTACACGAAGCCAAATAACGTCTAATCTTTACGTTTCAAACTGGAAGTCTTCATATGACGTCAATGACGTCATCTTGGTTATGTTCAGTTTGTGAGTGAGCTACCGGAGTTTATACATAGATAATTTCCTAAAAAACAGTGTTTAATCCTATAGTAAAGGTTTTTTTACGATTTAAAATTGCAAGATAAATACAATACATGTGCACTGTCGAAGCATATATAGTAAATATGTGTATTCGGCGCGAAACGCGGGAAAAGGTTCGGCGATATTATATAATATACGAATACAGCTTCAAGTCTTACTTTGGGGCCCACGAAAGGTTTGAGGAATATTAATTTTTCTAAATAAAAAATAAAAACACTACCTAACCTAAATTGCAGGATAAAAACAATATTAGTGTATTGTAGAAGAATATAGAAAATATTTGTATTCGGCACGGAACTGGGGCAAAATGCTCGGCTAAAGCCTCGCATTTTCTTCCCAGTTCCTTAACCTCATACAAATATCTTCTATATTCTTCTACAATACACTAATATTGTATATGTATCACGAGTCGGTGGTCAACTGAACGTTGTTACTAAATTTACCGAGTAGTAAAGATCAAAGGAAACTGTAACAAATTACCGATAAATTACGGATTTAATCATTGTTTTATTTAATACAACATCCAGCTGTATTAAATAAATTTGCGTCTTTTATTTTCATTTTTCGTAGTTCTAGATGGATGTCTCTTTCCGTACCTTTGACGTCATTCCTCAATGACGTCAAAATATGTGTCACGTCATTTTTCGTGTATGGGGTGTCTCATGAAGGAAAATAATGTACTAAATTTCTAAATCAATACAGTTTCATATGTAGTAAATTTTATAAACTTTTTAAATATAACATTAATATATCACATAGCAAAACAACGGGTTTGCGAAACAGTTTCAATAATTTGAATGTTAACAAAATATAAATAAAACCTTGGTGTGGCCCCATGACGACGAAGTTTTCAAG
>MJUT01012167.1:55185-99003 GCA_002080005.1 Gigantidas platifrons | reverse complement strand
AGACGATTCTCAATTGTACATAATTGTTTATACATGTAAATATTACGAAATAAAAAAATGTGTACATTATTATACGTTTGTTGTTAATATAAAAAAAAAGAAAAGAAAAGAACAAAAAAAGGTTAATGCAGCCTCACAAGCCAGTCACAAGCCTGGATAAATGCAGAGTGACCTTCTATTGGGTAACTTTATATCTCCTTTGTGTACAATAAACAGAAAATTTATCCGAGAAACACAAATACAAATCACACATTAATGCCGTAGGGTTAGACATAGCACTCATTAATAACGAAATACCTTACCTAAAACGTTTGGATATAGGTCTCAAGGCTGACTGCACAATTGAGGAGTGAAAAATGGTTTAACATAGGGTCAATAGGTCTATAGTGACCCGATACACTACTGGCGGCTAATTAACTTTCGGATGCACCGTTACGATGATTGCCGATCATGAAATTTCATCACCAACGTAAACAACGATGGATGCTGAGGTGAGCACATATATCATTCTGGTTTTGAAAGAAGCTAAATTTCTTGCATTTCTTGCCTTGCAAAGAAATTCTTTCATGTATGTTTTACCTTAAATATTATCAACTGCAATGCATTTCATTCTGACTTGATCAGTTTATTCGAAAAACTGGACAAAAGCATCGAAATCGGTAATAATGAATGACACGGGGCCCCATTTGGGGAAATCGAAACAGAACCAAGAAATCGCAGGGTGTGAGTCTGGCAGTTTTTGTAAACAAAATAAATAATCTGGCCACTCAAAGTTGGAAAAAAAATACTGTCCTTTGCTCCATAGAAAAAAAAAATCTGGCCTGAACCGAGTAAACACTGTTATAACCTGTCCTGCACTATGTGCCGAATGAATTTTCTGTCAAATATTCTAACCTGACTAAACTTGCCAAGCCCCCTCAGAATCAAATTATTTCTAAAAATAATTGCCTATATATTATTATGAGATAAAAAAAAATGTGCTTTCTTTCACATGCTTGTCTCTTAGGCCAACTACATTTTATATTTAGATTCTCATCCCCTCCCTCCCCATTGTTTTTTGCTTCAATTTCATAATTTATTTTACATTCTCAAGTATTTCTTTAAAATTCGTAGTGATTTTTATGAAAATGGTAAAAAAATAAATTATATATGCCTCCCTACCTTCCCATATTTTTACTGACAGGAGAATGAGAATCTAAAAATTAATTTTGCGGCTTTATGAAATTAACTAAGAAAAAAAAAACACCACTACCACGTGGAACAAAACTTTAGCCTGGGATATATTTGAGAGAAAAAAATCTTCCTCACAAATTAATAGAAAACAAATCTGTAGATTGACAAACAAAATGTATTTACAATGCAAGAAAAAACCTGCGAAGGGAAATACATATGGCCCCCGATGAGAAGCCCAGCCCCTTTGAAAATAAAATACTGGTTCGTTCATGCCTGAGTGAACAACTCCCTTTTCTCTTGTCATCAAAAACATTCCAAAATTTATAAGAAGCAAAATGTCATACTACAAAGATATGAACTTTTATATATAGATCAAAGCGTCGAACAACTAAAAATGGAACTACACCCCCCTCCCACCACCACCACCATCCCCTTTTCAAGGCATAGTTGCAATTGTTCTGCAATTTGAGAATGATTTGCTGAAATATCATTTGACAAGACAAAATACTACGATTCAGGATTTACCAAAATATGTATTTACTTTCTTCGGTTACCAGTTCCTGTTTTCGTAGTTCATAGCCTTTCTTGCATTGTATACATATTTTGTTTTCCACGTTAGAGAAAAAAACTGGGCTGCCGAAAACATGCACTTTCCTTTTAGATCCATGCACATCTGTCATTTATCCTATCCAAATTGCAATTTTGAGCTAACTTCCATGTATAATTTGTGGCCATTATAGTTTTCAGATAATCAAAGTATCCGAAGCAGATCACCAACACCAGACAGCTCTGACCATGATGACAGCCTTGGTCAGCCAAAAAAAAAGTCGAGGAAGAGGTGGGAGAAGAGGCAGAGGAAGGTGCCAGGGCACCGCAGTTAACCGCGCTCAACTTCTGCAAGAAACCAGAGAAACCAGAATTGCACAGCTAGAGGTATTGAAGAGCAACAGAAAATAATACCAAACTGATAATCTTTGCCCCCCCCCCTTTTATGCGTCTGTGGCACTAAGTTTTACCAATGCCCGTACGTCCAGAATAATTCCGTCACAGATTTCTCGGCTTCTACCAATAGGAATGATTTGAAATTTTGTATGCTGCTTGGATATGATGAGATGTACCTTGTTAGTTATTTTGTATGCTGCTTGGATATGATGAGATGTACCTTGTTAGTTATTTTCTAGGGGATATGATGAGATGTACCTTGTTAGTTATTTTCTAGGGGATATGATAAGATGTACCTTGTTAGTTATTTTCTAGGGGATATGATGAGATGTACCTTGTTAGTTATTTTCTACTTCCTGTTTTAGGACCGACTTATGTCCTATGGATACATTTCTTTATTTTGTGGTGATTTACGAAGTGTAAAATGACAACTTTATCGATTTTCTCATTACATTTACACTAAATAATAGAACCAAGCATATTTTACATTACCAATTGTATCCATGCACAATTCAAATATCAAACGCCAGCATTTGTTTTTATTGCATTAAACACTTAGTTTCACCAATTGTTTTGTGCTTTGGCGTGTTTTGTTCCTCGATTTGTTTGTACTTTAGATTTTCCATTGAAATCAGACCTTTATGTTTTCGTTATATTGTTTCTTATTTCTCATGTTTTTATGTTTTTCTTACAGACAAGGGTCGATTCTATGTCTGTTGATGACATGAGGGAAGTTATTAAATTGAATTATGGCAATGGGCAACCTGACATTCAGACCACTGGACCAGTGCCACCACATCTAGACCAACCCTCCTGGTGTTCCTGCTCATACTGCAGAGTGATGCTTACACAGCAGGAGAGACTGTGTTGCAAAAGACAGCCCCTGAATTGCCATTGAAGGTTACTGGTTTACATCAATACACTTTGGAAAGAAAGGTCACTATGTCATTTTATTTTTTTTAAATAAAGCAGTCTGATCAGATACTATCTCTGGAATGAATATAGAAAGATAGAGCTTGCTAGGTGCCAATTATTTAATTAATTATTAAACATTGCTTACTCTTCTAGAGCACCTCGATGTATCCCGTGTGTTGTTGGGGGTCCGTGTTGCTCATATTTGTTTTAGTTTCTTTCTGTTTGTGTCATCTCTGTCGTTGTGCTATTGTTGATCCGGATCCTGTCTGTGTTAATTGATTTACGATTTCTTCTTTATTCCTCGGTTGTTGTTTTTTTTTGCCTTTCCTAATGAATACTGTAATGTTCCTCCTTGGAGTTGGTTTGGTCCTTGTCATTTTGAATTTGTATACGGTAATATTTATGAAACGACATGTATTTTTTTTTAATTACCTTTACATATAAGCAATTCTATAATTTCAGGACTTATATCAATGTGTATTGGATGAACTTAGTCTAGAGCTGGCAATCCGGTACAGGATTGACTTTTTAGCGCAGCCTGAAGATGACGACTACAATAGGTGTCATCGTCATGCTTGCATACCGCCAGTATATCCTGTGGATTCATGGATATTTAGGGGCCGGCAATAGGAGAGTCATACCAAGCTGTTGTGTCTGGCATGCTGCATACCGCCAGTATATCCTGTGGATTCATGGATATTTAGGGGCTGGCAATATGAGAGTCATACCAAGCTGTTGTGTCTGGCGTATCAGGAACAAATATCCCGATAGGTCTGGCCAGTATGTTGGAATTGTTGGAGGCAGACTTGGTTAATTAAACAGCAATTTGAAAAAAGTTTTACTTCCTTTTTCCATTTTATATTTTGAACACAAAACTGATGACATAATTGATATTTTAATATATATAACTAGAGAAAGTTGATCTGGTGATCACAGATACCCCCGCATTCCAGTTGAGTCGTACCTTAAATATCATCCGGAAACCTAGAAAGTCCCTATTTTCAAAGAGAAAAAGGGCCATAACGTATGAATGGTAAATGTGAAATACACCATAATCAAACTTAACCTGTATTTTATGGCATACAGCATTGTGTTAAAGTTTGAAAAGATTTGGTTGAGCGTTACCTTAAATATCATCCGGAAACCTAGAAAGCCATTATTGTCTAAGAGAAAAGGGCCATAACTTATGAGCGATAAATGTGAAATACACCGTAATCGAACTTAACCTATATTTAATGGTCCACAGCATTGTGTTAAAGTGTGAGAAGATTTGGTTGAGCCTTACTTTAAATATCATCCGGAAACCTAAAAAGTCCCTATTTTCTAAGAGAAAAAAGGCCATAACCCAGGAACGGTAAATGTGAAATGCGTCGCAATCGAACTTAACCTGTATTTAATGGTCCACAGCATTGTGTTAAAGCTTGAAAAGATTTGGTTTAGCCATACTTTAAATATCATCCGGAAATCCAAAAAGTCCCTATTTTATAAGAGAACCAGAGACTCCCAGCAGCCTGTAATTGCTCATCTGGATCAAAGCTGCTTTCAATAACAACGGAACTGCACTGTGGTGGCCATATTGGTGGGAGAGCGTGACTGCCGGACATAATTTTGGAAAAGGACCATCGAATGACTATTCCATCTTTGGTTCTAATTGAGCTACTGGTTCCAGATAAGATGGATTTTACGTGAATTTACCATAGTGTCCTATGTTAAACTAAGTTCAGCTGTGCAGCCATCTTGGTCACAATTTTGAAAGAGGACCATCCAATGAATATTTTATCAAAGTTTGGTTCCAATTGAGCAATTGGTTCCAGACAAGAAGATTTTTATGTGAATTTCCCATAGGGTCCTATGTTAAGCTAAGTTCGGTTGTGGGGCCATCTTGGTCAAAGGGCCGAACCTCCGGACACAAGTTTGGGAGGGGACCACCCAAGGATCATTTCAGCAAAGTTTGGTTGAGATTGGCTCAGTAGTTTGAAAGGAGAAGATTTTTTTTTAATTTCACCCCCCCCCCTTTTTCCTATTTTTAGCTTGGTGGCAATCTTGATCGGAAGTCGGAATCATCGGACACAATTTTGGAAGGGGGAATCCAAGGACCATTCCACCAAAGTCTGGTTGCAATTGACCCTGTGGTTTCTGAGGAGAAGATTTTTATGTGAATTTCCGATAGGATCCTAAGTTCGGCTGTGGGGGCCATCTTGGTCGAAGGGCCGAATCGCCGGACACAATTTTGGAAGAGGACCATCCAATGAATATTTTATCAAAGTTTGGTTCCAATTGAGCAATTGGTTCCAGACAAGAAGAATTTTATATGAATTTCCCATAGGGTCCTATGTTAAGCTAAGTTCGGCTGCGGAGGCCATCTTGGTCGAAGGGCCGAACCGCCGGACACATTTTTGGAAGAGAACCATCCAATGACTATTTTATCAAAGTTTGGTTCCAGTTGAGCTAATGGTTTCAGACAAGAAGATTTGTATGGGAATTTCCCATAGGGTCCTATGTTAAATTAAGCTCGGCTGTGGGGGCCATCTTGGTCGGAGGTCTGAAATGCTGGACACAATTTTGGAAGGGGACCACCCAAGGATCATTTCAGCAAAGTTTGGTTGAGATTGGCTCAGTAGTTTCAGAGGAGAAGATTTTTTTTTTAAATTTCATTCCCCTTTTTTTCTATTTTAAGCTTGGCGGCCATCTTGGTTGGAAGTCGGGATCACCGGACACAATTTTGGAAGGGGACCATCCAAGGACCATTCCACCAAAGTTTGGTTGCAATTGGCCCAGTAGTTTCTGAGTAGAAAATTAAAATGTGAAATGTTGACGGACGGACGACGAAAAAAAGTGATAGCAATAGCTCACATGATCTAAAGGCCAGGTGAGCTAAAAACGGAATATATGTTAAATTACTCCTTGCCATGTAGCTGCAGTTAAAATTTGAGCTCATTTTGACTTATACTAAAGCAACAATGGACAAATGAAGAAATTTCTATTTTTAGCAACATCAGCCATCTTGAAAGGAGGGCGGGGCTGTCGGACACAATTTTGAAAGGGACCCACCCAGGGACCATCCCTGCCAGGTTTGGTTTAATTTGGTTCAACGGTTT
This sequence comes from Gigantidas platifrons, assembly GCA_002080005.1. Lineage (NCBI taxonomy): Eukaryota > Metazoa > Mollusca > Bivalvia > Mytilida > Modiolidae > Gigantidas > Gigantidas platifrons. The sequence goes on along the minus strand of MJUT01012167.1, from coordinate 92,875 downwards.
CAAAGAATAAGATTTAAATGTGATCTTTTATCAAAATATGCCTAATTTGCATAATCGGTATAAATCGGCTGAAAGAAAAATTTCACAGAAAACCCCGGAATATATGTTAAACTACTCCCTGCCATGTAGCTGCAGTTAAAATTTGAGCTCGTTTTGACTTATATTAAAGCAGCAATGGACAATTAAAATTTCATCCCCCCTTTTTTCTATTTTTAGCTTGGCGGCCATCTTGGTTGGAAGTTGGGATCACCGGACACAATTTTGGAAGTGGGCCATCCAAGGACCATTCCACCAAAGTTTGGACTAAATTGGTCCAGTGGTTTCTGAGGAGAAGATTAAAATGTGAAAAGTTTACGACGGACGACGGAGGACGAAACCTGATGGCAAAAGCTCACATGGCCTTTGGCCAGGTGAGCTAAAAAAAACTATTCAAAATTGTTAAAATGGGCAACATGAATCCATAAAAAACCCGGGATTGAACTAAGATGCTCGCGAAGGGTAAATAGTTCCTGTTTCTTACAAGACACCCGCAGTGTTATATATACAGTCAAGTCCGGTAAAGGTCTTGGCAGTTATATACAGGAAAGAACACATCTACCTAAAAAGTAAAATATCCATTGTCATTGATTGTGATATGGAATTCTATAGACAGAACAATTCCTGTAAGCAAATTATAAAGTATTCCTTTTCAAAACGCCTAAATCATGAACAGAAGAAGGAACGTATATCATTAAATGTGGTCAGCTGTCGACTTTCGGTACCACTGAAGGCCGACAATACTTCCATGTATGTGGTGCATAATTTCATTGTCTGTAACTGTGTGAATGACTCATTATTATTTTGTTCACGAATGTATGCCCAATATCGAGGCCTGTGATTAGGTGAATAAATCTTCTTATTATTATACCAAACACGTTTTATAGACAAGTGCTACACTTACTTTCTTTCCAAGACATACATCGTTTGAAGATAGCCCAAAGTTATTTGGGGTAGAAATCTGCTCCTTTTATGGATTGTTTTTAGAAAGCAATTGTATTAATATTCAATGACATCTCTGAACTTTACATTGTGTCACACTGACCCCGTCAATATTAGTTCATTCTTTTCAGACAATGAATTGTGATTGTGAGTAATGTCTCATTGTATGTATACCATCCTGTGGTATTGTGAGCTAATTAATAGAACAACAAAGATTTTTGTTCGTTTATATTAAAAATTATCTCTTGTAAATCTAAACAATGCTAAAATGTTACTATTGATCTGATAAGGCTACGATCTTAGACCAAAAGCCCCCACTAACCCTGGCAAAAAAGTTGTAACACAGACACCCACATTTCAAGTTAATTTGATTATAACATCCCAATATACCATCTTTTAAATACTCAGTTAAAACCTTTAACTTCATAAATCCATATTTTTCTTATTTTCTCCATTCCAGTTCTAAATTTTTGTATTCTATTTTTAAATCGTCACGGTAGTTTTGGGGTTTTTGGTCATTGGGGAAACAGATCCTCCTTCTGCCACCAGTGTATTAAGATGTTTATTCACACCCCAGTTAAATTTTCAAATATTAAAGCTCTCACTACAGCTCAAGTTTTAAAATTTATCTTTTTCCAGTGGAGAAATATCATAATTAAAAGGTAACAAGAGAATATAACAAGTATATGTAGCCCTGCAATTATACTCCAATGAGGGGTCGTGATCGTATGGTAGTTAGATTTACAACTACCGGTACCTATGCGATCAGTACCTATCACCACTAACGTTGTGAGTTCGAATCCCACTCAGGCGATACAACATTATGTGATAAAGTTTGTCAGTGACTTGGGACAGACAGGTCAGTGGTTTTCTCTGGGCACTCCACCAATAAAACTGACAGCTATTATAGAACTCCCACCCTACACTCCCATGAATATGATGAAATGTGTGCATTTTTATATAGCTATTATCGTTTGTCTGTTGGGGAACTATACAATGTAGATATCAAGAGGGGAGGTTCAAGATCCCATTAACATGGCTCAACCATCAACATTTTTGTTCTGTTCCAAGCAAGTACCTTGATTTTCTTCTACAAGCTGTCATATCTATGTTAAGAAATTGAAGGTTTGTTTGTATTGATTTGTACATAATTCACCATGCCATCTGTCCTTCAAATTAATCATACATACAACAGCCCAATTAGTTTACAAATTCATCTTATTTCTCAATTTACCTCTTTGATTCAGCTTTAAACAAGCTTCTATCAAACAAACATTATGAGAGGGTGACCATCAACTTTGACCTCTTGATAATTCATTTTGGGTTCTATTACAGTTGTTATTTTAATGTGACAAAGAGAATAGGATGGGATGAAAATGCTATCACTTCCCATCTTAAACAATGCATATCTTAGTAGAGTATTTCATTAGCCATGCAATATTCAGACTGTCCATACCACCACTGCTAATAAAAGATAGATATTGTGTTTATGAATATTTATTTCTTATCATGCTTGGATGAAAATAAATCAATATACAACAGCATACAATACACAATTAAAATTATAGTGTTCCTCACTAGTAAACATAAATAATACTTCAGCAACTCTAAAAATAACACTGAACACAAAAAAATGTTCATATTGGAAAAAAAAATAAGCTAAGAAAAGCAAAGAAAAGACCTCCTACATACAGCATTGTCAGTGCTTTTTGTGTTCAAACCACTGGTGTAATTTTCTTAAAGAAATAACTTTCACATCATACAGGCAGCTATTGAAACAATTATATTTAATGCCCCCAAAAATAAGGATTTGAACACGACATACATGTATATTACCTAGAATTAACATGCAAAACCAGAATTCGGAAAATTCTGTAAGCTAAATTCATCATTTAATTTAGTACAATTTACCAGTAAAATAAAACATGTTTATGATGATCAGATATTTATCATGCTTCTGAACTTCTGCATAGGGACCTTTTATTAGTATTGTTATATATGCAACACATGGGATCCTTAAAGAATAGATTGGAAAGAGATGAAATCCCAATTTAATATTATCCGGCATGTAGATGCTGAAATCGCCATGGAAACATAGATGAGGAATATACGAGGTTACATGTATGGCACATATAAAGAAAGATGGTAAATAAATAGACAGGAAATATACATGTGATAATGGTTATGTAATTGTGGTATTGGTGATATAACTATGCTGGTTTTTAATATATATTTGTTCATTACAGGTACATTTTGTATGTATAAAGGAAAAAGAGAGCGGGAGGTGAACATCATGTCTGTCCTTGCGTGTTACGCTATATTGATATATAATTTCACATCAAGGATCAGACATTAAAGTCTGCATATGTTAAATGTTAAAAACATGATTATAATTTTCCTTAGGTTTTGAATTTTTATTTCAAAGTACAAATGTACCAGATACTTCAATAGCAAATAATCTTATTATATTTACAGAATTATAAACAAAGTATAATTGAGTATGTGGAGATAACTCTCATTAACAAGTCCTTATGTATTGGGAAAAAAATTCTGAATAAAGGGTTACCATCATGATATAACTGAAATATTGTTGAAAGTGGTACTAAACACCATAAACCTGTATAAAGGATTACAGATATGGTGTTTAATGTCACATTTAACAATATTTCAGTTATATCGTGGTGGTTAGTTTTATTGGCGGAGGAATCTTGAGTATCCAGAGAAAACCACCTACCTGTCGCAAGTCACTGACGAACTTTAGCTCATAAAGTTGTATCAAGTACACCTCACCATCAGTGGGATTCGAACGCACGTTAGTGGTAATAGGCACTGATTGCATAGGTAGTTGTAAATCCAACAACCATACGATCACAACCACGTGAATAAAGAAACTTGTTTCCCCTTTGAAATACAAATCAAATGTTAACCCTTTAAATTTTGGGAAATAGAGATACAAGTACAATCTTCCTCCTACACAAGAAATACAAAATGTAATGTCCTTCAAGTTGACATGAGTTTTTTTTTTTTTTTCTTACAGAAATGTAGGAAAGTGTAGTGCCTTTGTAACATAATAGGTCAATTTTTGGCTATGAAAAGCACAATTATAGTGAAGATCTACTTTGCTAATTTTAGAATGAATGTACAGATAATTGACCCAGAAGCTCATTAATCAACATCTATCACATCAAAATAGATTATATCACCAAATCATTCATGTGTTGAGATTCAAAATAGTTTGGTGAAAGTCCTCCTACATTGCAACTTGAAGATTTATGTCAAATTTGCAACAAAAAAAACCCCCCCAAAAACTAATGGTATGTTCATGAAATGATTGTGGTTTTTTTTAATAATACAATGTAGTTTATTAGGATTTATTGTTTAATGAAGTTTTACCATTAGTTTGTTTCTTGTTGTCTGAAGAAGCTATTAGTCTAAATTGAAAGTTCTAAAAAAAAAACAAACAAGGATGCAAAATATAATATACTTTCAGATAAACAAATTATGTGCAGACAATACTTCCTTAGGCTAGAAATCCTGACGGAATTATTCAAAGTCTCCATTTTTTCCCTCTTTGAAATTTAAAAATAGAAATAAACACTTTTTCGCTTACTAAATGTAAAAAATAACTAGGGCGAAAATATAATCAAGGAATACATTAAATGGTAAAGGATAATAAGAGGGAGTGAATGTGATATCAACATGTCATATATGTAAAGATGGAATCGGTTGAAAACGATAAAAAAAAAAAAAACAATGAAAAACTTTACTACATTTAAATACAAATATTCCTATAGTAAAAGGCAACATATTTATTATATACTCCATGACAATTACAATCTTTTAGGCACTAATATTTAACATCAAAATCATTCATTCTTCACAATGTGATTTTTAAGCAATATTTACAAATCATTCAAAAATACAAAAAAAAAACTAAAAAAAATTAATAAGCAAAACTTGACAATAATTTTACTTTCATGATTTTCAATCATACATTTTTTTTTTAAATCTTTGCAATGATGAATCAACATTTACCACATTGGAACTTAGAAAGTTAACTACAAGGTTGAAAACATTCCAACAAAAATGATTACATTGAGACATGTTCATATAACCTGTCTTATGAAGCCTGGAAAATCTAATTTAGCCAAGTTAATTGACAAATTTATCCTGCTACTAATTGGAGACTTGTAAATGATCTGATGAAACTTATTTTAACTGCAATAAAGTCTAGTACTGGTAATCTCCCCTACTAATGGTGATCTCCCCTAGTAATAGTAATCTCCCCTTCTGACTAATCAAAATAATATTCCTTTTACCATTAATTCAAAACTTCTGAATTATTACTTTTTACAGTCAAGTACAAGTCTCTGACTACTTCTTATTATAAACATATACTAATTTCTTTCATTTCAAATATCATTACATCCCTGATCAAAATCTTGAGTATTGCAAACATTCAAAACATGTCGTTTCTTTCAATTTAACTCTTAAATTCCAAAATCCCAGAAAAAAAAAATGTGATACACAAGTACCTAATATAGGTTGTATATATAAAAAAAGATATACTTAATAATACAATACACAAAAATAAAAGTAATGTATTAAATAACAACCAGTTCAGCACTACTCTGGATACACAAAATATTTATTTAAATAAAAAATAAAAAAGTCTTAAATGATGCAAGAGTTATCCCTCTGGATGCATTGTAATACAAAACATATAATTTCTGTAAAAGAAAATATATAATAGACCAAATAAATATAATAAAGATTTATGTAATTGAGAAAAATAACTTGTTAATTTTCGTCTATATTTTTAGAAGTTTTAAGTTTTTGAAGAATAAATTCAGTAAAACATTCTTGCTGTTATTGGGCGACACACACCTTCCTCGTGTTATCTTCATCTACATTTTTTTTCATCACATAAAACCTTATTATTTATTGCAATTATTTGTGTATTTATAGTACTCACTTTTCTTACACATAAAATAAGTTGTCAAACTGAGTAAGTATAAAATACAAGAAATCATAACATTTATATATTTAGAAAGATGATGAAAGGAGTGTTTATATGATACACCAATGAAGTCACAGCCATGGATATATACAGTACTCAGGATTTCAAGTTTAATTTGTAGACAAAAATAAACATACAATGTACTTTTTATACAGCTTGGCATTGGGCAAATATGTACTTTGGCAACAAGGACCATTTCATTGAAGATCTAAAACATTTCATTTTTCCTTAAGTTTTGGCTCAAGTTCATTTCATAAAGGGACCTTTGAGTAATGTAACATATACCATGCTTAATTTGATGACTTTGGACCCTACTAAATAAAATCTAGTTTATTATCCTCAGTACTCTTCCCTTTATAGGGGCCCGGGTGGCTCAATGAGTTAGGTTGCTGGATCTAACAACTCATACAAGCCTATCACCAATACGGCGTGGGTTCGCACCCGGCTTTGTAAATTACAAAAAAGGGTGCACTCGACTCGCAAGTGATAAAGTTTACCAGTTGCTTGCCCATGGTCGGTGGTTCTCTCCAGGTACTCCGGCTTCCTCCACCACTAAAACTGGTCGCCATGATATAGCTGAAATATTGTTGAAAGTGGCGTTAAAACACCAAAAATCAATCAATCAATCTTCCCTTTATATAGAAAAGGCCCTGCCACTTCATTCTTACAGATTCAATTTTGTTCATTTTCATGACAACAATGTAATTTATGAATCCAAGACACTATGAAACATATTTTCATTAAACATATTGAATGCTTCTTTATAAAAAAAAAAAAAAAAAATTCAGAATCAATTTAAACAGAAGATTAAGTTATCCTTTTACCATCATACATACCAAGAACATGTAGTATACATTTAGTAAAAATTTACATAAGGTTAACGACAAAAATATGACATTTGTTTTTTTTTCTAAATACAACTGCAAAAATACTTTACAGACATGAAGTAATGTCCATTAATAATGTCTTGCATAAAACAAATGTTTCATATAATTCCTAAACAACCACTTGCATTTTCATCTTTAGTCAGAAATGTTCACTAATATTGAGGAATCATGACCTTCCTCTCACTATAACTTGCTGTCACATTCTTCACCCAATAATGAATCACATTAAATCTAATTCACAAAATACTCACACCCTGATTTGATTCCTAAAATCTATGGTACTGCTTCTATTCACACAAATATTCACTTGTAACAATTCATTCAATCGCAAAGTGTGCAGATAATGGGTGAGAAAATTGAGAAGACTGTGACAATGTCTGCCTCCAATCCACTGAGATCCTCGAAGAACAGCCACAGTTATATATATATAATATACATGTATATATTTTTTTTTATTTTGGAAATATTGCAGTCTGTTAGCACATGTCATAATAAATTTTCTAAGAAATTGTTTTAACAAGTTATTTTTTCCTATCGTATACTGATTACATTATGGTGGCACATAAGGAGCTGGCTTGTTATTGTAAGCTGTTTGCATATGTGGGCGTGGTTGTTTATTACCTCCAGAGCTATGTATAGGGGGTGGTGGTTGTATCATGGGAGAGTTCATATCAGTCTCTTCCATTTCATATTCATCATTTTTATGGTCTGATGACCTTGAACTTTCACTTGACGCACGTGTATATTCAGGTGGAGGCATTGGTGGTTTTTCGTCGTCCATAATGAGCGGTTTATTGGCATCGTTTGGTTTCTCGTCATACTCGTCAGGGAATATAATTGGTGCTCCTTTGTTAACAAATGTAGTTTTATCCTCCAATGACATTTTCCCCTTCCTCCTCTTACGATATAAACAGCAAGCAACCAATAATGCGATGAGAAGAATAACGATAATGACAACTGCAGGAACAACAGTGGTAATAAGCATATCATCATCATCATCTGTTTCTTGTTTTCTCTTTGGAGAAATGGTTGTCGGTTCAGGAGTTGGCTTAGGTGTTTCATTAGGTTGAGGAGTTGGTTTAATAGGCATATCCACACCACGATATGGGAAATCAGGATTATTCATACATTCACCTTTGGGCACAGCTGTGGCTTTACCTACAGGGTAGTCTCTCAGGATTTGTTGAGCCCTATCAGTTAAACTACCATCCTCATTTACAAGTGCACCGACAATGTTTTTAATGCCATCTATTGGACAAGAATCAGTCGGAAGTGAATTATTTGTCCAGCCCAACTTCACAGATCCACGCTCAAATCTAAGTATGCTAATGTTATCATCGTTTTCGTCACGGTATATTTTCCTGATCTTTTTAATCAATTCTTTCCTCTTGAAAACAGTGAATTCATCAAAGTCTTCATCCAAAACTAAACCTAGTTCATGAGATGGATTAGTAAGTGCTACAGTGTTGGAATGCATTACTTTTATCTTAAAATCATCAAAAGCAGGGGGCATATTTTCTGAATTTTGTGCAGTAATCCTAAATCTTTTTTCTCCAACATCGTTTGCTAAGGGTGAACCATAAATAATCCATTTATTATTTTTGCGCTGTATTCCTATCCATGAATTTCTGGGGAGCACATTTGTTTCATCCATAAAAAGATCCAAACGCAATTTAGATGTGGATCCTTCCTTACAATCATTAAATAAATCCTCTGGAATGTTATATTGTTTTGATTCTCCGGCTGTGAACATTAGTCCTTTCATCTCTCCTTTTTTAATTGGACCAAGCATTTGACCATTCTCACATCGTGGCATTACATCAATTTTAGTGGATTCGTCAATAGAAGTTGGTGGAGTAGGTGTAGGCTTAGCACCAGTCGGTGGAGCAGATGTCATGACATAAGTCTTGCTAGGTAAAATTGTTGTCTTTACTGCTGTTGGTTGTGTAGTGACTTTTGGTGTGACCTTTGGTATAACACCTTCTGTAGGCTCTGCAGTTGCTGGAGGTGCTACTATTGACTTGGTTGGCATAATATCCAGCGATGGTGATGCCATGATAGGGACAGTTCTTGATAACGGCTCATCGGTGATCGATGCATCTATTTTCTTAGTAACTGTGACAGCTCCTGAAATACGAGTAGGTGGACCGCGTGTCACAACAGGTGTAGCTGTGGCTCTCAATGCTCTTCTACGTCGATGTGGAGCTTCCTGAAACATTGTATTTGTCACCTGCCAACCACTGATGGAGTAACCAACCTCTTTAGATAAACTTCCGTTCCGTGCTGCCTTTTCTACATGATGGAGTACTGGCATGTGGTCCTTCTCTACCTGTCCACAACCAACAAGCCAAGATACTTGTACACCAGAATGTTTGGGATATTTAATATTTCCTGCACCAGCAACTAATGTAGAACTATCTATCATGGGTTTGTCTCCCTTTGGTAGCAGTTTCATCATGTCATTGGCAAGATTGAGGTAGGAGGACATAGAATTAATCATGTCCAACCTTTTCAAAGCTGGCAGTGATTCTAAATCAGCATCCACAACAATAGTAACAGCTGTTTCTGGAAGTTCTCGTTTACACCGTACTACTTGTGGTTTCCCATTTTCTGATGCTGCTGGCGAGAATGTTAGAACTGGGGATTCCCCTGTAACAGTAACTGAGAACACATCTTTGGCAAGAGAATTTTTGTTTCCTGTGACCATAACCTCAAGATAATGTTGTCCAATATCACCTGGACTTGGAATGCCTTTCAGCTGATGATTTTTTACATCAAAATGTAACCATGTTGGCAATGCATCTTTACCTACCTCCATAACCTACAAAGATAATCAAAAAATATTTAAATATGTAAACAATTTTATAATTATATATTTATATTACTTGTTCTGTTTTAAGTAAGGCTACAATCAAGGCTGATCCTTCTTCTAAAATTCTACAAATGTACTGGATGTGAAACCAGTCTAAGAATGGCAGACCTTGGATATAAATAGTTGGTTCTCATGATCGTTATCAAACACATATAAAGAGTGTGTGACTTTAAATAGATAATGACATATAAAGAGTTTCCTGTCCTTTGTACTTCTAAAGCCTGTTTTATCTACAAATGTAGGATCTTTTTTCACCAGCGTTTTAATGCTTTAACTAGTTTGTTATATATTCAGTACTAGCACCCATAATGCATAAGAATTTTTATTAACTTCTAAGATTCTAGACTACATTAATAGAAGACATTGACTTTATAAGTAACCACTGAAATAATTTATCAAATTGATCATTTCCAAACTACTAGTGTGAGGGGGGTAATGGAGAAGCCTATTTGTAACTTAAAGATGAAAGGATCTAAAAATACCAAAGTGCTAATAGCAACAGTGTGATGTACAATGATTGAAACTCAGTTAGATGTCATTTCCCAGCTGCAAGTCAAGCACAAAACACTTCATCATAATAGTCATGTATGTGAGTTCACAAAGAACAGATGTTTAATTCTCTACTAGGAAATAGATGGCATTCCATCCAGTACATAGGCTAGACAAGATAACAAACAAACAACCTAAATAGGTGATATACTATCACAAGCAAACATTTCATTATATTTCAGTCAGGAATAGACATTTTAATTTGTACCAAACTGTTTGTATTGCCATATTAAAAATGACCTCAAATGATCAATTTATTTAGAATTATTTTTTTTAATTTCTCATCAGAACATTTGAACAGGTAGATAATTAAAGTTTTAACATTGACATAAAATGACATGTATTGAATTTGACATGAACCCTGCTGTACTTAGGCCTATCAAAGGGAGATAATTACCGTAGTCACGTTTACAAAACAAACTCAGTTGGGATTTGATTTAATTTGATTTTTGGTGTTTAATGCCACTTTCAGCAATATTTCAGTTATATCATGGCGATCAGTTTTAGTGGTGGAAGAAGCCGGAGTACCTGGAGAGAACCACCGACCATAGGCAAGCAACTGGTGAACTTTATCACTTACGGCTGCGATTCGAGTGCACCCTTTTTTGTAATTTACAGAGTTGGGCGTGAACCCACGACGTATTGGTGAGCTGTTAGGTAATCCAAATTATCCAACTACCTAACTCAATGATTGAGCCACCCGGGACCTTCAAACTCAGTTGGAAAGCACCAACTTCATATATGGATGGAATCTGTTACTTTCGTGTGAAGTGTGAAGTCGTAAACAGTTCACTTACGGCTGCGATTCGAGTTCACCCTTTTTTGTAATTTACAGAGTTGGGCGTGAACCCACGACGTATTGGTGAGTTGTTAGGTAATCCAAATTATCCAACTACCTAACTCAATGATTGAGCCACCCGGGACCTTTAAACTCAGTTGGGAAGCACCAACTTCATATATGGATGGAATCTGTTACTTTCGTGTGAAGTGTGAAGTCGTAAACAGTTCAAAAATTTATATAAAATTACTCCTATATTTCTATTATAATTATGACAACAATAAAATGACTTCTCACCAAATCATGAAAAAAGAGACAACATTTATTTACAATCAACATTTTATAATGGACATGGAATTTAAAAGATTCATTCTTGCAGGTGTGATCTATAATTATGTAATGAAAGTATAATATACTTGAACAAAAATTCAGAAGAGAAAATATGCGAGACATCAGTATCATATTACTATTGCTGCACATGTGTCATGTATGTGTTACAAGTTCATATGTAACTCTGTCCAATAAATTTAAACCTCTCAAGTAGGTCTTTTTTCTGGTTTAATCTTAAGTGTTCTTTCCAATAGAGTAAACGATAGATTGAACAAGACTTTGAAAGGAGACTTTAGCACTTTTTCTAAATTTTAATGTTTGGTATTTACTGGGGTTTTTTGTTGTTGTTTTGTCATGACATGTCATGAAATCATGTCATGTCCCTTCACTTCAATTATGCCACATATTGTTCTGTAGTGTATATGTAAATAATAATAATAAAATATTCTGCTATTTTTCCAAGTAATGTTTGTCAATAAATTAACTAGCAAATAAAAAAGAGGAAAAAATAAACAGGCCAGTCAACATAGTTCAGCTAGTAAATTATAACAGACAATTGTGGAAAAAATAAAAGATTACTTCAATAAAAACGATGACCAGTGTCTGGAAAATGTATATGACCTGACAACTTTAGATAAAACATATCATGTAGTTTTATGGAGACTTAATAAGTTGGTTAATGGGTCCCTTGGTGGCTCACCTGTGTGGTGGAGTAATTTACACAGATGACAATACCATTAACATTCCATCTGCAGATATTGGACTACTACCCAGTCAAGAGGACAGAAAAGACAAGATTTCAATTTCCAATATTTTACATATTTCTTGTTATCATATTTTCTTTTTGAAAACCGAAGTTGAAATTATGAATAATGATGAATGTTTTGATCTACATGTACAAAAAAATGTACATTTACATGTAGTAGTAAACAGAGACATTAATATATTAGTTATTGGTTTATTCATTGAAGAAACATTCCCCACCCCCACGAACAAAAAAAAAATATTTTAGCTTACACCTTTAATCTCTAACTTTCACATATATATAATAGGACTGTTTTCTACTGTAAACCTGGAATATCATGTGTCACTGGTATTAATATTGCTATAATCTCCATTCTATCTGCTTTCTGTTGTAAATGACCCATGGAATTATTTTGTCAGGGTGAGGGCAAAGGAGGTCATAAATAGCAGAAACTATAAATGCCATAACACAATATATAAACCAGATGTTGTTAGCTTACTATTATGTTGCTCAATAAATTGATAATAACAGTTCGTCTTCAGTCTTTGATCTTTGATTCCACTATTTAATTTTATTTTCTTTACACACACAGATAGTTTTTTTTTTAATATGTTGACCAAAGGTTATATTTAAGATATGTGCTCCCATGTAGGTAGGTGTCTTAAGACATACAAATTGTATTGGGTTGATCAATGCCATCATTTTTATTTTAATGATGTTTGCTTTAATTTAATTCTTTATTTATTTCAAGAGGATTACATACAGCCAGAGGCAGATTACATACAGCCAGAGGCTGTTTGCTTTAGTGTGAATATGACATAAAATATAAGTTATGATGGTTCAAAACTACAATATTTGTTTTGTTTTATTGTTTTATCTCCAGTAAATCTTAACAGACTTACAGGCCAGCCTTAAAAATATGTTTGTTTCCCCTTTCCGACCCTAGCCTGAAAGATCTGGGTAGGTACCGTAGGTGAATTATTATTTTTTTATCAAGTATGATTCTGCAGGCAGACAGACAAACTGATTTCTATACACCCAATATCTTTGTTTATTATCATATTATCTGTGCAAATGTAATCATAGAATGTAATTTATGCTGTCCCTTGTGGGATTTTGTTGGAAAAATTATCCATTGTCAGAAACTGATGTCTTTGTATGTTGGGCCATATCAATGAAAAGATTGAAGACTGAACAGTTTTTATTTGACTTTCAAGACAAAACATATTTCTTTTTTTATTATTTTAAGGTTTTTTTTGGGGGGAATTAAGTTTCCCACTCTGATTACATGTGTTACAAACAGGTAATATGGGACAAAGTCCCAACTATGGTAGAAATAACAATATTTTCTATATCACTAATGGCTTAAATTCCTTGCACCGGAAATGACACACCGGAAGTCAATACATGGTTAAATCTGTGCAGAAAATCGGATGCCGACGTTTCGCAACCTGGTCGTTTCGTACCTAGATCGGGACATAAAAAACGACGAAAGATTTGGGTCTGGGTCCCCCTATTTGCCCCCTCTTTTAAGAAAATCTGGATCTGCCCTCGGTCTACTATGAAAAAAAATATAGGTCCATACATCCGAGTTAATATTGTTTAAAAAAAAATATTGGACTTCGTCCCAAGTTAGGTAACACCTATTATCATATTACAATTGCACATAACATAGCTTCAAACTCAGAAGCCATGCTTCTACAAATATTCGGAACAGTCGGGACTTTAGCTTTTTTAGTAATGATGACTCAAGGTACGCTCCGGAAGAGTATTACCTAATACGAATCCAATGCCGGAATCGGACACGAAAAAATTCCGGAAACGGAAAATCGCAACAACAACAAAAAATTCGCAAAACTGACGTGTTTCCACACAATGAATGTATGCTAACAATGAAGTCTGATATGTGGGTCCTTCGGTGAACTACTTGGTTTTGTTAGTTTTCCTCTTTTAAAATTGTACAACTGCATAAACCTGCCTCGAGGCAATGTTCAAGTATCCGTGCGTGTGACGTAGCAAACCACCGTGTATAATGCCTAATAAGAATCAAAGGTATTGCATAATCTTAAAAAACCATCATGTTACACCTCAGTTCATAGTTTAATTGAAAAAATAAAATCTTTTTTGACAGAGGGATCGCAGCAAAAAGATAAATACAAAAATGCTTACTTCATATTTTATACATGAATGGCAACAAAATTTACGTAATTGCTCTGATGGCAAATTATGTTCTTATACTTTATTTAAAACTAACTTTGGTTGTGACAAATATTTAAGCATTGTTCAAAATTTTAATTTGAGAAGGAGCCTGACAAGATTGAGGTTGTCTGCACATCAATTGGCTATTGAAAAAGGTAGATACATGCATACCTGTTAACCCTCCCGCTTTTGAGCTCGGCCTCCTGCAAAGAATGTGCCTCCCGCGAGGGAGACTAAAACTCCCGCTTTGAAATACTTCTCCCACATTATCTCCCGCGACCATAAATTTGATTAAAATCGAAAAATTGGACGCCATTTTTGTTGTTTTTATCAGCTGGATCATTAAAACGTTTGCGTGAATCAACCGATTGTTACTCGGAATTCTCTCGATTTTTACTAGAAACGCCGATAATGTAAGTTGTTTACAATATCGAATGGATAACTACACAAATCAAAGTTGTGGAAAAAGAAAATTTGAAGGCGAATATCGTTCAATTACTTACTTGAATACGAAAAAAACTTTAAAAAAATACAATTCAACTATGTCACAATCAAGGAGACGTTGGAATTCAGGACCTACCTAGCACCCCTTCTTCAAAGAAAAAGAAACATTATTGCAAATTCTTGGAGGACTGGAAAAAATTATACGATCGGGTGCAGCCTACTTCTTTAGGAATGATATGGCATTTTGCAAACTTTGTTCTACAATTTTAGTGTCAGCCATGGTGGTGTATATGATATTAAAAGACATGCTGATGGAGATTCACACAAAAAAGCAGTTGCTTCAACAAGGAAATCAACCAATCTTAAAAATGCAGACCCAGAGAGAATTTTTTCTATGTTAAAAAAAATCCAGACAGATATGAGATCCGAGTTGAACAATGACACACTTTGTTCTTTATTATGTGCAAAGCAAAATCAAAACTTGTTGTGTTATGAGTACGAACCAAGTGACTCTGTTCTAAGATCAGCAACACAAGCTGTATTGTCCTACCAAAGTGGTTTGAAGTAATATTGCTCAGCAACAACAATAAAAGTTGTACAGTAAATTTTGTTTGCTTTAATCTAAAAATTTTAGTGTGAAAAAGTTCGTCACGCAAAATCTCCCACATTAAATAGGTGGAATGTGGGAGATCTCCCACATACACAATCTCTGAGGTTAACACGTATGTACATGGGTATCCCACGACATACAAAAAATGTAATAGTGTGTCCCAGGTGCTCCAGCTAGAAATTGAAGATGAAATGCATTTTCTTTTTAATTGTAATGGTTTGAAAAACGTATGACATAAGCTAATCATCTCTTTATATACTTGTATTGTCATTGTATATATGAACATGGATTATGCATTGTTATCTGCTGTGCTTTATCCAATAAAGAATATTATTATTATTATAGAAAATAACTGTAGTAACTTTACTAAATTAGATATAAAAAATAAACTAATATGGCTAATGAGTAATAAGAATACTGATATATTATATGAGTTGTGCTCTTTTATTAATATGTATGAAAGACAATAGGCTGGGGCACCTGATTTATCTCTTGTTGGTGACATCAGAGCTATGATATATAAGCCTACACATTATGTTGTCCTAACAAGCACCTGCCCTTGGTGACTTTTGCCTCTGAGTGACCATAATGTTCATTCAGATGCATTAGTCACAAGGAGGGCAACATATATATATACATTTTTTGTATATACACACACTATTATTTCCTTAGTATGGTTTACATTTTTGATCATATAAAATTAAGCAAGTGACTACTATAAAGCAATACAAGTCCTACTTTGCACCTGCCCTTGGTGACTCCTGCATATGGACGACAATTATGTTGCATCAGTCACGAGGAGGACATTGTGTTTGCGTTTACTATTAAAATTAACTTTTTTTTTTATGATACTACGTAGCATAGCCATCTTTCTGATGTCACCACTGAACATAATTCAACAGATATATATACTAGTATATTGAAATGATTTGACAGTTTGTATTGTTTCTTTGTATGATTTATTATTGTGTATTTTACTGTTAATGTTATCTAATCATTGTAATGACTTTGCCTTTTGTGGGACCTTAATTGGAATTAAAATATCTTATCTTATACCAACAATGGTTTAATAAAGTTTACTTAATTAAAACAATTATTGAATCTTGTGACTTTAATCGGATACAATACAAATGATTGATTTGATTTGATTTTTGGTGTTTAATGCCACTTTCAACAATATTTCAGCTATTTCATGGCGACCAGTTTTAGTGGTGGAGGAAGCTGGAGTACCCGGAGAGAACCACCGACCATGGGCAAGCAACTGGTAAACTTTATCACTTGCGGTTGCGAGTCGAGTGCACCCTTTTTGTAATTTACAAAGCCAGGTGCGAACCCATGCCCTATTGGTGATAGGCTTGTATGAGTTGTTAGATCCAGTGACCTAACTCATTGAGCCCCCCGGGGCCCCCCAATGCAGATGAAGAAGTATTTAAGTTCCAAATCTTTTCATCATGATCTGCAATAATCCTTTAATTTCTTAGCTACAAATACAGAAGGAAGTAAAGTTGATTAGAGTTTATAGCTGTTAACAAATCAATCTCAGTAGGCTGATAAATTACTTGTCATGCAACATCACAATTAACTCATGATGTTCATTTCATAACAATGCATCCCAGCATGAAATAAATTCCACTTCCCTTTTCTTCATTTTTGATGAATAACCTCCCAAAGGTATGAATGGGTGATTAATAAGTCATTGTCCCTCTTGAGGGAGAATGACCTCTGGGTAATTAACAGGAAGTTTTATAACTGTGTAAATTATGTGTGAAATTCACTCTTGGGGCCAATTGAAAAACAAATTTCTTGGTCATCCATCAAGCTTACTTATCAGATATGTGTCCACTCTCTGCTTGGGGCAATTTTCAAAACCTTTAATTAAACTAAAACATATACATTTCGTGTAAGAGTTGGGGCACCTTTCACAAGTACTAGTATTCACTTAAAAAAATATTTCTTTTTTATTATTCTCATAGATTATATCAGAAGTTTGAAAGGTGTCAAATTTTTTTCCTCTGGCATCTTCAACTAGTGGACTGAGTTATCTCCCCTCAACAACACCTGCTCTAAATGAGTTATCTCCCCTCAACAACACCTGATCTAAATGAGTTATCTCCCATCCAATCTCAGACTCTTGTTTTGTCATCTCCTATTTTCATTATGTCTCAAAATCACAAACATGAAAATGAAGCCAGATAAAATGTGCCAGTCAACACTAGATAGGGATCAAGATAACATATTTTCCCCAATACAAGATAGGGGGTATACAATTTTTTATTAAATTAGACATGCATTTTTACCCAAACTTATTTATATATTCTGTTTATTTCCAAAAATACTAGTACTCTCCATGCTTATTTTGTATGAAAAATATTTCAATAAATAGCTAAATTTAAACAATCATGGGATAAGTCCAAATTGTAAGTGAGTGATTGTTGTTTAATGCCAAATGTCAGAGCAATTGTTCGGCTATTTCAAGGCAAAAACTAATTATATTCAATGAGATGATAATGATGACCACTTTGTACTAGACCAACAAGCTTAGTTGGATTTTTATAGAGTGAGCACACTGAAACAACAGTTAACAGACAGACTGTATTACTCCACTCTTGACACATTATCCTAATTCTGAGTCCACTCTTTGCTCTTTCTCCTTAATACTGCAGGCTTAGTGGAGACGCAACAAATACTAATTTTATTGTCTTTGGTTTGACCTGACCGGGGCTCGAACCCATGATCTACCACACTAGGCAAACATGATAACCATTATACCGCGGATGCGGTTCTCCATTGGATAAGGGCATTGTTTTAATGTTGGTCTGAAAATGTGAAAGCATGGTAGTATCTTTTGATCAGGGCCAATTCAAAATAATAAAATGACCTTTAAAAACTGTTACTATGACCTATTCCACCACAAGAAATAAACAAACAATTGATTGGTCACATTACTTTTCGTTCTTACAGAAGAATTTATCTTGTGTAATGTGAGCAGACCTTCATACCCCACCCTTACTTGAAGTAATCTACATGTGATTCATCATCATTCATTTTTATACTCACTTTATAACTAATAATATTTCCTTTGAAAGCATCACTAGGTATAACATAATTAAACATTTTTCCAACTACAGCTGATGTGTCTGCTATTCCCCAGTGTAAGGCTACAGGTTCTGTCCGACCTGGTTTTAAAATATCCAAAGAATTCACAATATTTTCCACGTTTAGCTTTAAATTCTGTGCTACAGTGCTTGAAACACATGTCGTTATTATAAAAAATCCAAGAACTAGACATGAGAGCGAATTAAAATTCAAAGAATACATATTCCTGTTTGTTAACGAATTATTTTTCCTTCTACCAAATTTCTGTGATTTAGTATATCCCAAATTAGAATTAGAGGAACAACCGTCACAAGTATCAAACTCGTTCATCACTGAATGCCGATGCTACATAAAATGTATCTATGGGAATGTTCGCTTTCAAAATAAATAATTATCCACAGTCACAATGCTATCCAGTCAGTCTCAGATCGCCTGCAATAGAAAATGATAACTACATTACAACACAATCTATATGATGATAATTGGAGACACACACAACATTTAATCTTTTTCATCATTACTCTGATGCAGTTCATTTTTAGTGCTGAAAATATAATACACGTACACATTATTATGACAACAAAATAGACAAATAGAATCGTGAAAAAAAACATTATTTATATTCCATTATTGAAAATTTGGCATACACAAATACAAGGGAAATTTTTAGAAGAAAATTATCCACATATGCATACCGAGTGTATTAGTGGAATTACACCTACCATAACCAAATGCATACATGTACTTATCAATTTTTTTTTGTACCACAATACAACAAGGGAATTAACTCTGGTCACGCCTTATCCTAAACATTACTAATCTGATCTTAATCTTATTTATCTCATTATTAATTGTTTGGATTACTCAATTTCACAAATCTCCCAATGACACTGGTACCTGTGTGTGAAAGTTTTCAGTTTTGTCAATGGCAGATTCAAGTATGACTAAATAATTAAGCCTATTGTAAAATGAACGCCAGCTTAGTATAAGGGTTCAGGTCAGGACACATCACTGCCATATACATGTTGTTTTCCAATCATATAATGTTTGTTGTAAGAAAAGAAATTCAAAAGTCATCAATTCTTACACCTACATTGATGAGTTTTACAAGACCTGAGAACTACAGTAGCAAACAGGAGGTAGATAGATAGATATACACTGACCAATATTGTATCAAATGTTTCTCAAGTCCAGTGGGGTCTTTTCTAAACTTATTCAATGGACCCTGTAATTATTTCCCCATAAAAACTCATTTATCATTTTGCCACAATCTCGTAAATCTTATGTATATAAATAACATGACATGTTCTCAAACTACTTTAACATATAACCTAGAACAACTATTGTAAATACTCAGTATGTTTGTTCTCTTGATATCATTAACAAATTTCAATATGAGCCCCCCCCACCCCCTTCATAGAAAATAAAACCAGACAAATAACGACTTTATCCAGTACCAGAAAGGCCCATCACAAAAAACAAAAACAAAAATCTGAATCAGATAATTGTCTGCCCTTTTCCTGCCATTAGAAATAGTACATTATAAAGGTGTGATCCATTTCAGATGTAAATGTCAATATAATTACTCAAATTAGACTAATCATGGACACATTTATCATGTACATATCTTCATATTACATATTTGTAAAACCTATAATGTCTTGTGTGTTGTCTGTACATACATCTTATCTACATATTTAAAACAACACAAATGCGCTTTTTTTTTTATATATAAGTTATACACACCGTACAACCAACTTGCATCATTTCAGTCAAATGCCATAAGATACGGTCAAAATTTTATATTTATAAAATGGACGCCACCACACAAGGGCAAGTTTTTGTTTGTTTGAATTTTCATTTAGAATTATTCGTATGTCTGAATGAGTTTTGATTTAAAAGAAGTCCATAGATAGTGCACTATATATACAGTTGGTACTTTCTTCATGTCTTTGTCAAATATGTAATAATTCAAGCTTATAATGTCAAGAAATCAGATCGAAAGATTACATTTCTGTTCTCCATCGGCTTTTCCTTTTAAGTACGAATGATTTCAGGAAGAATCTAATGTTTGCAGCACAGTTTGATCATTCGTTCTTCATTTTATACCATTTTCATAATTAAAACAGCTTCAATTTCAATGTCAAAAAGAGAGGTTGCGATAAAATCTGTTGAGAGTTTCTTTATGATACGGTCAAAGAATGTTTTTAGACACGGTCAAATTCGTTATGTGGTAGCCGCGGTGGAACGAATTTTTACCTGTAAGGTTAAAATAAGTACATATATGATTAACAAAATTTTGTTTCCAACACCAATTCTGGGCTGTCTTCGTATGCCTTTTGGCAATACTATACAATGTAGTAGCACACATATCTATCCATTTAGATTTCTGAAAATGAATGAATGAATGAATGAATGAATGAACTAGAGTAATAAACCAAATCAGGCCTCTACATTAACATATTTTTCAACTTGTCACTTCGGACAACTATCTAAAAAAAGTACTTGTCCGACTCAATCTTTTAGTTGTCCGAAAAAATTTAATAAAAATTACAAAAACTAGAAAATAACTATCAGCAATGTGGTTCTTTCCGTTGGTGGTTTACTATCAATAAACTATTTGAATTTGAATTGAATTATAATTACAAAATGCCCGTTGTCGCTTAATCAAATCGCTGAAAAGATACGGATCAAGTATACATGTATGTCATTTTTTAATTACCATTTTATAACAACAATTTATAGTTCTTCCATTTTTAAAAGCCAGATAATACATGTGCATGTGATCACATGTGGCTAAACAGTGCTTCAGTACTTTGATAATGTACACAAACATATACTTCGATTTTGTAACAACAATTTATAAATAGTTCTTCCATTTGTAAAAGCCAGATAATACATGTGCCTGTGATCATATGTGGCTAAACAGTACTTCAGTACTTTGATAATGTACAAACCAGAAATGGAATATTTCATTAATACATTCGGAATATCTCTTGGTTCACTGCTATAATTAGCGATAGAGTACTTCAATAGAAACTGATATTTTTAAACACATTAAAATAATTATTTAAGCAGTTTTTGTCTGTCAAAATGACAAAGCAACACATTTTTATCATAGAAAATAACCTCCAAAAGATAGGACAGTCATTTTTTTCACTTCATTTTTTTCACTTGTCCCATCGGACAACCATGATACAAGATCTACTTGTCCGGTGTCAGTTTTCACTGGTACCGGACAATCGGACAAACGTTAATGTCGAGGCCTGCAAATATCACCTGAAGATAACAAGGTTCTCTCAAATTTAGACCAGACAAAATAAATGCTAGTGATGGTAAAAAAAAACGATAGTCTACACAATATTCACCTGCTTCCAGCTGAGAATTTTAATAAAACAAAGAACTAATAGGGGCTTTTGTGAAATTTCAGCTACACATGTTCTAATTTTGACCGTATCAATTTGTGGATCCAAACTACACTTGATCATATCATAAAGGTGAATTTGATCATATCTTATTTTGTTTTCCTAGCACTGATTATCACCCCATAAAATCGTTATGATACCACTGCAGCTAGTGCTTTATACACGGAAGGACAGAAAACTGATTATGTTTTTATGTTACACAGTAGTTTTATTTCCTTAATATTTCGTTCTTTTGATGAAAAACCGATGGGAAACGGAAATTTTAATTCTTGATCGTACCTAGTCCGAGATTCCTCTGCCGTTCGACAACCATTTAGAACTTGCTGTTGTCGTTGAACGTCAGAGCGCTTGCCATAAACAAAACAGTGGATTTTCCTCTCCCACTCGAGAGAGGCACATTTCCACGTTTTGTGGCTATCAGATTTTATTTTCTATCCAAAACCCTAATATATATCGCTTCACCAATCATTTTTCTATTCATTCATAACCATCTTACCCTCAGAAATTGGTGTTACACTCCATTACAGCACAATTTCCCCAGACAATATGATTTCGTCATTTTGAACACTGACATTTTGAAATATTTGCCACGTGACTTCGAGAGAACTACTATTACCACAATGTATCATGGGAGATGATTTGCATATATGATCTGACCTTGTCCAAAATAGGGGGAAACGTAAGACATGCTCTTTCCGAAGCCCGCGGATAACACTGCCAAATGAATCTTTTCTATCCAACATATTTTGTATTATTTCTTTCTGCTCTGATTTGAGCTGTAGATGGAACTGTTTGTCCTGCAGAATATGCTTTATATGTCTTGTATGTTTGTTTACGTATGCAAATTTGGCGCACTGCATTTAGTATCTCCCATCATGCAATGCATTGCTGTCATCTTTCAGTTAGTATCGTGAGATCACGTTAAAAAAAATGGCAGTGAAATGACCAAATCATCGGGTGTAAGGAAAATACGTGCTGTAATTGAGTGTAAGACCACTCTCTGAGGGTAAGATGGTTATGAATGAATAGAAAAATGATTGGTGAAGCGATATATATTAGGGTTTTGGATAGAAAATAAAATCTGATAGCCACAAAACGTGGAAATGTGCTACAAATGAGATGCGGAAAAAAATCCTTGCTTATGGCAAGCGCTCTGACGTTCAACGACAACAGCAAGTTCTAAATGGTCGTCGAACGGCAGAGGAATCTCGGACTAGATCGTACCATAAAGGTGAATTTGATCGTATCATATTTTGTTTTCCCAACACTGATTATCACCCCATAAAATCGTTATGATACCACTGCGGATAGTGCTTTATACACGGAAGGACGGAAAACTGATTATGTTTTTATGTTACAGTAGTTTTATTTCATTAACAGTTCGCTCTTTTGAGGAAAAACCGATGGAAAACGGAAATTTTAATTTTTGATCAGACGGGCTTGAATTATTACACATTTGACAAAAACATGAAGAAAGTACCAACTGTATATAGTGCAATATCTATGAACTTCTTTTAAATCAAAACTCATTCAGACATACGAATAATTCTACATGAAAATTCTAAAAAAAAACACAAAAAAAACAACTTGCCCTTGTGTGGCGGCGTCCATTTTATAAATATAAAATTTTTACCGTATCTTACGGCATTTGACTGAAATGATACAAGTTGGTTCTACGGTGTGTTATACAGAAGTAAAGGAAAACAAATAAGTCTAGAATCTAAAAATAAATATTTGAAGAATTATTCTAAACATATATGCTTATTCAAGATTTCACTACAATTCAGTCAAGTCATATTCTGGCCATTTAAATTAAGTCAAGACAAATACAGGTATAGCTTTCTTCCAATTACAACAAGTTGTTCTGAAATCAAACATGAACTTAACATTCCCAAATATTTGTGGTTGAAACTAACATTACGTCACAAACAACAGTAGTACAAAAATGGAAATGTACATTTTGTAACCAAGGTAATCAAACCACAAGAAACAACAAATTATACAACTTCTGCATCCTGGTAAAATTCTCAGACACTAACCAGTGGAGAATCAATGAGTTGTGATTGATGTCAAGATAGTTTTTCCTTTTTTACTCCTGTACATAGCCATTTTGATTTGAATCAACAATAAAACAAGCCTCTATTCTATGAAGATATTAATTTTCAAACATAAAATAGTAAATTGATTGAATCTTTATAAATACAGTCTTGTCAGATAGAAGTGAAACTCTCTAACAAAGATATATATATGAGAATTATATCTATTTCATGTATGACATTAAATCTGGGTAATCTTGGTGCACACATAATATACAACTTATATCAGAAAATATTATCTAAAATGGGTGTACTTCATTGATGTTTTGTTTACAATGAATAATTCACTTTTTTTCTAATAAACTGATAAATTATGCTGTTTTTTTTTTTTTAAAGAATTGTGGATAACTTGTTGCAATTAATCTTATTCTTACTACAATTTTGTAGAAAATGTTCCACCCTTTATTCTAAAAAATGTAAAAAAAAAACTAAAAAAAAACTTGAAAGGAAGTGATATTTATATAGAACAGAAACTATTAAAGAAATACCATCAGTATTTATAAATCAAACTTAAAAACTTAGTAAAGCCAAGATATATTTTCTACTTTGAATTCAAAACTATTTTAGCATATAGTAAAGAGTCAAATTAGTGCAAAAATCTTAAGAAAAAAATCTCTTTAATAAAACATTACAGAAAAGTTTGAGAAATATCTGTAATCTGAGTTTTCTAAGGACAAACATCTGTGACATGCTCATTTAATGTCTGGCTTTTGAAAAAAAAATATAATATGTGATTGTACACATGTTGCATCAATTTACATAAAAATAAAATATACAAACAATTCTTTCTAAAGTTCTAGTCAATTTATTCCAGAACCTATCCCTATGATCAGCAGACTCACATTTTTATAAACAGATGGTCTTGAAGAGATAGATACCTTATTAAATGCTTTGTCAAAAGTAGCATAGATATATATTTTTTATATATAGATACTTAGAGGCTGAATAATGAATCAAGAAAAAAAATATCTTATTTTTAATCTATTTATATTACTAACAAACCCTTTATTAACTGTTCACAGAAATTCACTTAAGATTTATAATAAAGATAATGCATTATTTGATAAATCAACTTTATGACCAATTAATAAACATAATTATACACTATCAATATTTTTTTCATATACATATTATTCCCCTTTACAAGAAAATACAAATCAAAATTGTACAGTAACCTTTCCTATTTCCTCCTGGTCATGAGGTGTCACTGAAAAGTACATCTTACCTTCCCTTCAACTAAATTGAACTTCCTACCTTTTTTAACAGTGCAGCAATGCAGGTACTTTAAAATAATCCAACCAATATTGTTACTTTCAATGTTAAACCTTTCCACTTTATAAAAATCATTCATATATTATCAGGGATTGTTATTATTGCTTATACCAGTACAAACCTAGTTCAATTATCTTAATTATGTTAATTATCACATGACACTGGGGTAATTATCATAACCTGTCATGATTGATTGACTTTCTCACCTGTGTCCAGTTGAATGAGATTAATTACTTAATTTGATTAAAAACCTGGTGACATAATCTTGTGATGGGTCATATTATTTGAAATACAAGTGTCAGCATTAAATAGACAATGTTCTACCATTAAAATGTTGAAATGTTCCCAGGGGAAATTATTGTACATACCTATTGAAGACTTTAGGTATTATTTATGTTTATCAATGAATATGGAAATTGACAATTAATAATCTTGTGCATATCTTACATGACGAAATCTACATGCCTGGTCACTGCAATGATTGCAGTTTATATGGATGATATTTAAATATCTGTTTTACAGAAAACGACAAGGAAAAATACATTTAATTTAATTAACTAACTAATTAAATGAAATTTGTTGATGTAAATATGTTAATTTCAATTTTCTTAATAAGGCATTCACTATACTTGTCTGGCTATTTGAAAATACATTTATGGAATTGTGATGTTGTAGGGCTTAATTTCAAATCTCTGTCCCCCCTTTTAAACCAGATGCAAGTTGAGGTAAACTATTCAATGATTGAGAATGATCTCTAACAAATCCAGTCTTTTGAAAAAGGCAATGATTATCTGTTTACCCACATCTAACACCCATGGTCAATGTAATACACATCCTGTAGTTTCCACAGCTGGCAGCCAATAAAGTCCAGATGCTTGTTTTCATATACAAATTGATCAATATCTAAAATATCAAGTACCACCCAGTCTAATTTGTCAAAATATAAACATGTTAAACTGTTATTTATGATAAAGCACACCTGATATTCTACTGATGGCAAAACAGGTGGTCAACAGAGTTATCTCCCCTCATCATTAAATAGGTGGACAGTTTTGCTTAAGTTAAAAATAATTTCATAGCTATTTTTTTTATTCCATGAATAAA
The DNA here is from genome assembly GCA_002080005.1 of Gigantidas platifrons. Lineage (NCBI taxonomy): Eukaryota > Metazoa > Mollusca > Bivalvia > Mytilida > Modiolidae > Gigantidas > Gigantidas platifrons. The sequence goes on along the minus strand of MJUT01012167.1, from coordinate 66,470 downwards.
TGCAAAATAAATTAACAAACCAATAAATCTTCAACATTAACTAAACAGAAATCTTTTGTATTAATTTCCAAAAAGTTGTTTTCCAAGCCTAAGGCATGCATGTCAGTAATAATGAATTCTATCACATTTCTGACCTTGAGATAAAATACCATCCAGCTGACTGGCAGAAAAGGCAGGGTGATGAAGCCAACCATAAATCAACACTACATGGTCAAACAATCATATCAATTTTCAACACTTTACTCTCAATCCTTAATTTTATGATAAGAGAGTAACAATAAGCCATTGTCCATCATCATATGATGGGTTTTTCATCTCCTGGTTTTTATCTGCAAAATCTCACTCTACATTCAGCAGAAAACAAAACAAAAAATAGCATGAAAATACCCATTATTTTAATCAGGTAGTTTATATTATTTGTCTTATGTATCTAGTTTCCATAGAAACTACTAGACAAGTACTTTTAAACAATTTTCAGAATTGCATTTATCTTTTAATGTTAAGTGAATTGACATTTTAATCAAGCCCCCAACCCTTAATACCATTACAATGTACATCTTGATAGCAATATAAAACTTTGCCAATTCTCCCACTCAAAATCAGGAGTATATCTTGCAAAACTAATCATCGTTTCTTGAAATAAATGCTGAATTGTTAGAGTTCAAAAATTCAAAATAATATGTTGGATAAAGCAGGCAGAACCATATTGTGGATATATCCTTCAGCACCTGTGAAGTTACTAACTAAACAAATGCATCTTTCTTTCAAATGAAAATCAAAATAGTGTAATGCTAGCTTCTGTGCCTTGCCATTCAGAATGGGAAGTGGTTAGGTTTGTGGCTGACTTAAAAAATGTGAATTGAACTTAGGCTTGCAGCTGCCTCAAAATATGAGGAACTTAGATTTGAAGTTCACTCAAAATGGGTTTCATTTTTATGTCCTAAACCATGATATACAAACTAAGAATGGAAAATAACAAGAAAACGATTTAAGATGGATTTCAAATGTTAACTAATACCTACTTTCTACCAAGTCTTGACAGTGGATACCACTGAATTCACATTAAAATAAAACACATACATGTACATGTACATGGTAAATTGACATCACTTTGAGATTATAAAGATCTGAATGAATTTATGAAAACTTGTATTATTCTAATCTATAGGTGACCATGTCCCCACATCAACATCTTTAATGTCTATATATAGACTTCCATAGCAATTAATATGTCTGGACATATATCAATTCCTACATGTATGATACAATTCCCAATTACCCCTATTCTAAACAACATTAATTAATGTACATGTAATACTTAAAACATCAGCGAGTGGTCAGTTTATATATCTATAAGAATATATGAACCTTACTACAATATCAATGCCCCCCCCCACCCCAAAAAAAAAGAGAAAGAAAAATAGAGAAGAAAAAAAAATGTTTTGCAAGATACATTTCATACCTGAACAAATACAAAACTAAAATTCAAATAACAATTTATAGTAAGAGTAATTGTGTAAATTATTACAAAATAAAAGCCTACCTGATCACATCTACAACTGCTATGTTGTTCACAGGTAATAGAATGACTTTACTAGAACAGGTAACACAGGCATTTTTCTCCTGTGATCTAGGGACTAATGTTTGCATTACCTAATATTATCTCCTCTTTACATAAGAGTTCATGTTTGTCATACAAGTATTTGATTAACATACCTATAGTTTATCATTTATGTACGGTCATTGACCAGGACTGAGTGACGAAATAAAGGGTCTTGGCTAGTGGTATTATAAACAAAGATCTTAGCATTTATTGTTCAAGTGACTGAAATGATATCAACTATCATCAAATATTCATTTGAACAAGGAACTTGAAATTTTCAAGCAACAAGATCAAACATATTTCTTTAAAAAAGTTATGTTCAATTCTGTTCATTTGAAAAATAATACGCCACTTATGAAATCGCCAATATTAGTTAATATTATTAACACTCAAAATTTATTTCAGATGTAAACCAGACTAAACTTTGGTTCCAAATTCCCCCTATTTTATATATCTTTATTTCTCAAACTGACAGTGCATAGCACATATACAGATAAGTTACAAAGAAATGAACTGATTAAACTATATACAATATATACAAGTACAGTACAGTAAATCGATAAGATGGAATTAGCCGGGAGGACAAACTATCATATTTATATATCTAATAAATTTACATAGTTTTTGCAGGATTGGTTTCCGTTCACTATTCATTAAATTTTTGAATTTTATTATATTGGGACGTTCAATTAGATGTTTTGGAAGAAGTGAATTACGTTTTTCGCTTAAATTAGTACATTCAAATATGTAATGATATTCGTCGCCAATTTGATTATTTTGACAAAGTTTGCAATAGCGATTTTCTCTCGGAATATTACTCCATCTTCCCTTTTCGATGGGAAATTTATGATTTGTAGTTCTAAATTTACATAAAAGAAGGGATTATTTTACTCATCTAAAATATTAAAATATTCTTCAAATTTAAAATCAGTTTTGAAAATTCTATAATTACAAATTAAATAACAATGAGATTTCAAATTCTCAATCTTATAAGATAAATTGACAAAATACTTCCCTCAGACATTGTTAAAATTGAAAAAAAAAATTCTCACTCATATACATTAAATTACAATTTAAAAAGTTAATGAGATAAATGACATTGACATTATAAAAATTATATGATTACATGGACCATAATATAACCTTCATTTTAAGATTTTAAAATTATAACTTATTTTTATTGATTTATAAAATGTAGAAATAGGAAAAAATAACTCAACATTTCAGTCATGCATGAATACATATCCCACTCCTATACATTAATTTTTTTTAATCAACTAAGAATTTGTCCTTCAGTTCATAAAATGTCTAAAAGATGCAACCCAGTATCATTTCAAATTTGTATTTTATATCACATAAAAAGAAATGTTTGTGCAAATTTATTCAAATTTACATGCAATGCAAAAACAAGTGGACCATAACCACAAACTGTTGTAGCACAAAGGTGATGATATTCCCCTGATTTACTGGTTTAACACTTCTGAATACTTGCCAAAACTTACCCTAAAGTTGGTTCAATTTTCAACCACAAGACAAGTCATATAGTGCACAAAAACATAGTCACTGTCCAAAAAATACCACACGATTATTGCTTTGTCACAATCCCTGCACAAAAAAATCCAAATCCAACAAAGAAATATAGCAATAAATACTGCAGTGAAAAAATGCTCAGCAAAAAGAGAAAATTACTGGCATCATGTTTATCCAATACTTAAATTATTCCCCTTGGACAGTAGCTGCCTGAATACTAGATGAATGTATGCGAGACAGGTGCCCTCTAGGAACACACACCTTGTTGTTTCAGAGTGTCATTGACAAGACTGATGATCTACAGATTACCATCAGGGGAGGTCATAAAGGGGGAAAGCTGTTAATCAGGGACAATGACATTAAATTAACCATGGTATACAGGTATCAATTTACAACATGTAACACATAAACAAGAGGAAGTTATTACATTCTATTATATACTGAAACCTTTAATCTTTTCTTTATGTCCAGCACAAAATATAACATGATTCTTTATGTCCAGCACAAAATATAACATGATTCTTTATGTCCAGCACAAATAACATGATTTTTTATGTCCCTTTCCACCTTTTGTAATAAAAAAAAGTTAAAATCTTTGTTTTGTACCATGACATGTGCCATAAATTTTTAACTGTTTTAAAATATTATGTTTCAATATTATATTTTATAGGAAAGGGTGTTAACATTTTTGGACACATTTTTGAATTTTTTTTTTAATTCAAAGGAAGCTGTGAGACAACCACTTACAACATATTTGTATAATAATTCTGATCCTATAATCATAGACAATAGTGGTCAGGGTTATGGTCTTTAACACCACTTTCAACAATATCTCAGTTATATCGTGGCAGTTAGTTTTATTGCTGGAGGAAACCGGCGTACTGGAAAAAAACACTGATCTGCTGCAAGTCACTGACAAACTTTATCACATAAAGTTGTATCGAGTACAATGCGCCATGAGTGGGATTCGAACTCACAATTTCAGTGGTGGAACAATTTGATGAAGTTGATGTCTAGAATTCATTACTGAGGCAAATGTTTTAAATCTCTTCATGGCGGCACGTGCAATTGACATGCTTTATTTAACCGCTGACGGCATGTTACAGACATGAGCAATTTTCAATAGTTACTTTCCCAAGCTGTTATGTAATATATTCTGGCAAAATGAATATGTAATAATTAAGTTAACATCCCCCTGCTTTATGCAATCAACCATTTTAATTGGAAAATGATCTTCCAAATAAACAATCGGGTATTATAATACTATGTTGTATCAAGTACACCTAGCCATGAGTGGGATTCAAACTCACAACTTTAGTGGCAAAAGGCACTGATTATACAGGTAGTTGTAAATCCAACTATCATACAATCATGACCACGACAGCACCTTATAGACAATAATACATGTTATCTAATTTATATGTTATCTTATACATACAGGTCAAAGACAACACTTTACTTTAAAATACAGTACACAATTTATTTTTCATCGGGTTTGAACTTTTGCGGTCTTGTGCACTGCACAGGGTTTTCACAATAAGTCTTTTTCATGCATATTTTACCAGAATTCTGCAAACTAGGTTTAAGACAGGTTTAATTAACTTTCTTATTGATAACCTGTAACAGATTGTTTATTATTTCATGTCTGTATCACATTGTACTTCATGTCTGTATCACATTGTACTGAGTGTTGACAATACATAATTAGCTCAACTGGTTACAATAACAGAAGATACCAAGAATAATTTAACTATGTAGTATCTAATGCACCAAACACACAACTACATTGATTGATTGTTAAGTGAGATAGTAGTACTTCTACTACATCTCTACACAAGAACTAAGTTTATAAACAATAAATGATATAGGTGGTGCTGGGATGGACCAATGGAAGGATGATTCTGGTTTGAGTTTCATTTGGAATGATCAAATACATATTGACCTAACACTTCTAACAAACAACAGTGAAACAAGAATTAACCGAACAGTACATTCATATACCGTACCAAGGGAGAATAAAGCTTGTAATCTGTGCAGATATGATGTTGGAAACAAATTCCATTACTTATTCTTATGTGCACATCCTAATTTTACATCCTTTTCTGAGGGTTTGTACAAACAAGGTTCTTCTTCAATATAACAGGATTTCATCAGGTACAGTTAAACACATTTTAACATTTGTTTTAAGATAGTATATTGCCTTGCTTCACAATGTTGAAAAATGGCCACAGTGTTATTTCATCAGGGTAACAATACAACAGAATGTGTACCCAATTATTTGGCACAAAATACAAAGCCAATCCCAGAACGTACATATTTCAGAAAAACACACCTTACTCGCCCTGTGTCTTACTCTTAGTGCAGTAAATGTTTATTTCAAAAATGAACAAAAGATAACATTTTAATCTTATTATCAATGAGCAATCAGAATTAATCCTTGTAAAAATACCAGCCTTACATTAAACCTAAACATTTAAATGTTGTGTCAATTAAAAATGTATGACAATAGATCATACTCTTCTTAAAAACATTTGAAAATGTCAACTGTATAAAATATATTCTTACTTTGACCTATTTTAAACAATATAAACAAGATATCTATATACCACAGTACACAGGTTGTAATAATGAGAGTAGTTTGGCACATTAGGGACAATTTTTTGTTCACAGACCACAGATTTTCAATTAACCTAAATATAAATGGGATCTAGTCCAATTATATATGTCTAGTGGACTACAAAAGAAGGTACTTATTTCTCTATAATGAAAGATCTGGAGTAAATTGACCATTAGGTAATCAATAGCCAAGGTGTTACAATGAAATATTTTGACTGGATTATAAAGTTAATCCCTGGCCAGTTGTGTCCACAATTTATACATAATTTGTCACCTGGGTTGTAGGAAATGGATCTATTGGGCAATGAATCAAGAATTCTCACTTAGCTAATCCTTTATTTTAGCTATTAGAGAAATAACATTTGCCCTAATGTGGTGCCGATTAGTCTATAAAAAGCCTGAGCTTTTTTTTACTTCAAACCCCATATTACTGAAGTTATGTACCAGTTTATATCACATTTTAATCTTGGTCTTGTAGAATTATAATATAATAACTTTATTTATTTGCTGAACAGAAATCTAATTGGACTGCAGCAATACAAATTACAAACAAATAAAGACAATGAAGTGTTAGGGTTATGATGTTTAAGGCCACTTTCAACAATATTTCAGTTTTATTGGTGGAGAAAATCAGAGTATCTGGATAAAACCACCGACCTGCTGCAAGCCACTGACAAACTTTAATGTGATAAAGTGTGGGTGCGATTTGAACTCACAACATTAGTGGTGATAAGCACGATTTTTCTTAACTGTACTAATATATCCATAGATTTGTTTATGAAGGGGGAGGTTTATGTCCTTGTGGTAAGAATATATGGAATTTCAAAATATTGAAAATTGTCCAAGTAATATTTTGACTAGACTGGTTTCACTGTAATGTCATTACACCCACTTGCAGCTAATAGATGTATAACAGTAATATTTGACCGGCTGCCCCCCTAGGTATCATAGATAGCATAGGATTTATTGGCACTTGTATAATTGATTTATAGACCAATAACCAAGATAAACTTTCATGCAGAATTAATCCATCAATAAAATAGCTTGTAATTTATTCATTTACTTTTACTTCAATGATAAAACTGCATATTTTGTATGATAAAGATGTATTATTTATGATCCCAATGCATTGATTTTAGTCCAAATTTTTCCAAATACAGCACAGAGTAGTTCTACAGGGAATACATATTGAATGAGGTATACAAATGTACTACTATAGGTCTTTAGGAAGTAAAATATTTAATTTAATAATCTTTTCAGATAGTCAAATGTAAAATAGTGATCAATTTTTTGTATTTCATATAAATTCGAAATATATTTATGCAATTTCTCTTGTATGACAAAATAAATCTGTCAATGAGCTGCAAATTGCATATCACTGCCTAAAATATGAGGTAGTTACCCCTCCAAACCATGAGTGGGTTGGATACACATTATGTGTTTTGCTAATGCTTAAATACATTAAATAAACAGCTGCAGTATAAGTGCATAATGTCCATCCCCTAACATTTGTAAAACCTGAAAAGTGCACATGCTCACAAATAAACCTTTATAACTTTAGTAAGGCAAACATGAAAACTGTCAAAAATCAAAAGAGAGCAATACAAATTTCACAGGATTTTGTCAAAGCAAACTATTAAGTTGTCATACAAAATGGAAGAAACTACTTTTTGTTTCATGAACAAAGTCTCATTACTCTGAAAACAAAATTGAAAGGTACCATACCTTTATTAATCCTAACAGTAAGGTTTTGCCATTTTTTTTATGAAGCTTGATATGAAAAAAGCTTGCATTGTCAGACATGTGAAAAACTGCCCATAATTTTTCTTTGAACAGTCCCACAATGTCCCAAATGTGAAAATGATCAAAATTGAATTGGAAAGGTATAATAATTTCATTAATCCTGTCTTTACAGGCATATAAAATTTAAAATGAAAGAATATATATAATTTTCTTTTAATATTTCAAATTATTGAAAAATAAAAAAAAAAATGTTGTATATACATTGTACATGTATTATTATAAATCAAGTTCAAATAGCTAGGTAAATAGACAGTACAATTTGAACAGATTTTGTTTAAAGTTTGAAATCTATATTAAATTTCTGAAATATTAATGAAAACTTTCTAACACTTACCGGTACCACCTTTATCATTTTTTAAATGTTTAATGATAATATATCACTATAACTCTCTAATCCTACCTTGTCTAATCAGCCATACATGATAAAAGCTAACAAATTTAACCTCCAGATAAATATATTAAATTTCTCAACAACTTTCACAAAATATTTGTCCTTTAGCAATGATTCATGTTGTAAAATTTCAACAACAAAACAAAAATCTTGTTCTGGAGATAGAAAAACACATGCACAGGGTATACTGAGCAATCCAAAAGCACACGGATACCTTCTGTATGAATCAGAAAAAAACTGGAGAAATTCAAACTGGGTGTAAAAATGTCATCTGAGCCATCTGTTCCACTAGTGATAAGATTAGGTGAGACAATGGAGGACTGCACAGAATCACCATTGTTACCATGGAAATCAATACCAAAGTCACATGATACAATATTCTGAAAATAGCACAGTTAAAAAGATTCAGAATAAGTGTGTTTTCATTCAAAACCACCTTTTTGTGTATGTGACTGTTTTGAATAAAGACAGCTGTTTCCCTGTCTGAATCATTCATTAAGGTCAAATACATTACTGTGACAGTCGTCTGTCTAATCCTCCAGAAAATAAGGGTGAATGGGTGAATGAGATCCCATAAAAGATGAAGGATAAACATTTGTAATTTATTACATAAGTTTTCACATTTATAGTACAAAAAGAGACATAAATATATATAAATATGTCTCTATTTTAGGTCTGTTGATTGTAACTACCTCATTATTCTTCCATTATTCACAGAACAAGTTACAATTTGGTCCTAATTTTGTATATGGTTACCATTATAATTTGGACATAATTTTTTATATGATCACCACTTAAAATTCTACAATCTCACACAGAACTGTTGAGACTTATGAGAATTTTGTTTCAATGTCAAACAGTTTTTTTTTTAATGCTGACATCATATTTTTGCTAGAATGAAAAAAAAAAAAATGGTCTTCAAACCTATTCATTTTACAGGTTAGCAGTGTAAGAGTAATTCCTAAAGGGGATCAGTATATTAACAATGCTTATCCATAAAACAACTCTATCATAAACCTGGTCAAGGTACAAACCTGTCATCAGCTTATTTTTGTTTTAAGATGATAATAAAAACACTTTTTGACAATTTTAAATCCTTTTCAAGATAAATTTTATCTGACTGAAAACTGAACTATGAAATACACCTGTTGTGTACAAAGAAGTGGCGTTAAGCACCATCAAACAAACAAACAACAACAAAGATGTCTACGAAGACCAGAAACAATGATAGTATTTATTGTCAATTATCAGCAAAATTCTTCAAAAGGTTTTAATAGTAGACTTCTTATAACCCACTATCATTTTCTTCAATAAGATTATAGGTTCTTTTTACTTTTGATTATTTGAGATTACAATTTTCAATCTTGTAAAAAGTGTACTAAACAACTAAGAGTCATTTTCACTATTTTCATCATACAAGACAGAAAACAGCTCAAATACACAAATCTGACCTTTATATGAAATCGGTCATCTACAAAGTATGCCACAGTAAAGGACAAACATAAATTTGTATAAATAAAACATAAATCACCTAAAAACATATATCATAAACGTTCCAACCGAGTTGAATTAAATGCTTTTTGATTTCCTTCATTATCAATGGATGGTTGAATATGAAAATGTCTTCTCCAATTTGATACCATAGTGAACATTAATTAGTCAAACCCTGTGTAGAAGTGGAGAGATTAGCAAAGAACAATATTATGAATAATTCATGTTATTTGGTGTAAAACAAATATCTTAATCTATGACCTAAATTTTACATCAAGTACCAGGGGTAATACTGTATGATGAAACTATTTATCTTAGTTCAAGACAACATGATTCAACTGTATATTAACATCTATGAACTTTATAATCAATACATATTGTATTTATTTATTTTCTAAGATGTTTAGTCAATCAATCAATCAAATACTTTATTGCCATTATACAGTTACTGCATGTGACAAAAATAAACAGAATACAAACAATACATACATGGTAATAAAGACAAAATAATTTTCAAATAAACATTTCAAGAGTCCCCTGTCCTCAGTTCTGTAGACCGTTTTAAAAAGGAACCAAGCTTATTTACCTGAGTAGTTGTTTTAGGATTGAGGATATAAGTCACTTTATCACAATCTGATAAACAATTAAAATTTTCATTGTCATTTTAGTAATTAATCAATAATATATCACCATTATAATTGTTCTGAAAGGACATATCATCTGTGTTGTCTGTCAACTTCTCACAAGTTTCTATAGACAAAACTCTCTGTGGAATATCTATGTGAAAGACAAAAGAAAAGTCCAAATCCTAGATATGGGGAAAATTACAATAAAATCTGTTAATGTACATATGTTCTTACATTTATTCATTGTAATGAAGAACAAAAATATCAAGGTATTAATAATTATCTCCCCTGGACCCTGGTATAAGGCGAGCATTTATATTAATTTTTGTATATTTTATAAGAAACATGACTTACTTTATATAGATTCAGTTTTGTTCTGTGGATGACTATTCTTGATATCTCCCTGTCACCTACAGTATTTTCTCTAGACTTTTATATTCTAGAGTGATAACGGCAATCATCTTGGAATTTTATTTTACATGTACAAAACACATGAACCATACAATACTCATTTAAGGGTGTAGATCTGGGTTACCCTAAATTTTTCCCATCTTTCAATTTTTTTTAAATTTGCATCATGGAATAGTTATGTCTAAATACATTATCTGCCAAAGTTTCAAAAAATTTCACCATGCTGTTTTTTCCATAACACATCCTAAATATCGCAATTTTGGGGGTATTCTTGACGCCAGATGGTAATACTAGTTTCGGAAGATTCTAATAGATATGCACATTTATTTCTGATTGAATGGGAATATTTTGGCTTTAATACACTTGAGAGTGTTGTTGTTGAAAATAAATATGAAATATCTAGCAAATCTGAATATCCTGTTTGGAGATAATCACGTGCAAAACAGTGGAAACGGCAAACTAGAGGCTCCCAGGAGCCTGTATAGCTCACCTGGGTATAATAACATCAGTCAATAAAACTTGGCAACTCCGGTCAAAAAATAACAAATGTAGCCCTCGTCATTGCAGACCCCCTCTTCAAAAAAATTTGGGCAGGGGTTCCCCCCCTTTAATGTAAGTTATCAATATTGCTGTAAAAAAAACATCAATGTCAATGATTCTCAAAATTTAGCTTTTGCTACTTCACATTTTGTAATAGAGTTGCTTCCCTTTGATTATTTAAGTAACCAAAAGCAGTGAAAGTCAGCAGTAGATCTTGACATGCTGAATATGTTTGAAGTTTAAACTTAACATCTATCTCTTATAGTTTTTGAAA
>MJUT01012167.1:35012-50781 GCA_002080005.1 Gigantidas platifrons | reverse complement strand
GTAATGTATTGCTCACATGTTTAGAGGTGGGTACCTATGTCATGTATTGCTCACATGTTTAGAGGTGGCTACCTATGTAATGTATTGCTCACATGTTTAGAGGTGGGTAGCTATGTAATGTATTGCTCACATGTTTAGAGGTGGGTACCTGTGTAATGTATTGCTCACATACTTAGTGGGTATATATGTAATGTATTGCTCACATGTTTAGAGGTGGGTACCCATGTAATGTATTGCTCACATGTTTAGAGGTGGGTACCTATGTAATGTATTGCTCACATGTTTAGAGGTGGGTACATATGTAATGTATTGCTCACATGTTTAGAGGTGGGTACCTATGTCATGTATTGCTCACATGTTTAGAGGTGGCTACCTATGTAATGTATTGCTCACATGTTTAGAGGTGGGTAGCTATGTAATGTATTGCTCACATGTTTAGAGGTGGGTACCTGTGTAATGTATTGCTCACATACTTAGTGGGTATATATGTAATGTATTGCTCACATGTTTAGAGGTGGGTACCCATGTAATGTATTGCTCACATGTTTAGAGGTGGGTACCTATGTAATGTATTGCTCACATGTTTAGAGGTGGGTACATATGAGATGTATTGCTCACATGTTTAGAGGTAAGTACATCCTATGTAATGTATTGCTCACATGTTTAGAGGTAAGTACAACCTATGTAATGTATTGCTCACATGTTTAGAGGTGGCTACCTATGTCATGTATTGCTCACATGTTTAGAGGTGGGTACCCATGTCATGTATTGCTCACATGTTTAGAGGTGGGTACCTATGTCATGTATTGCTCACATGTTTAGAGGTAAGTCCATATGTAATGTATTGCTCACTTGTTTAGAGGTAAGTACCTATGTAATGTACTGCTCACATGTTTAGAGGTGGGTACCTATATAATGTATTACTCACATGTTTAGAGGTGGGTACATCAGACATGAGGGTCAAGCCAATGCTAAAGTGTGGCAAGACAGACATATGAAGATCAAGGCAATGCTAAAGTGTGGCAAAACAGACATATGAGGGTCAAGCCAATGCTAAAGTGTGGCAAGACAGACATATGAGGGTCAAGCCAATGCTAAAGTGTGACAAGACAGACATATTAGGGTCAAGACAATACTAAAGTGTGGCAAGACAGACATATTAGGGTCAAGACAATGCTAAAGTGTGGTAAGACAGACATATTAATGTCACGCTAATGCTAAACTGTAATATTAAGACATTTATGTATGATCAAACAACTACTAGTAGGTACTAAAGTGAGGAATTACAGTGTCTGACTACAGCATAGGGAGATAAACCATCATTACTTAAGTGATTCATTCACGGTCTTACTGATTCAAACAAGGGATGACCATGTGCTAAAGTGAGACTGAGACATTACAAAGTCAAACTGCTGTAAAAAGAAAAACTGTAGGAAAATGTTCATAAGGTTAAACCACTATTTTGTGGTAAATATAATCTGGGGGAAAAAATAGGAAACTGACTGAATTATATTCACACCTGAAAAACCAACAGAAGTGTATTTTGGAGGTACTTGTGCTTGGTAGTATATCTAACAATACAAAGACTGCCGTGGTTGTCCCACTCCTTGTAAGGTGAATTCAACACAGCTTTAAATGATAGAGTTTGTCAAGAAAAGATTGAAGATACCAAAGAGGTAATCAGAAGCCATAAATCAAAGGACAGATAAAACAATGGCCTAAAGAAAAAAACAACAGGACAGACCACTACAAAGAAATCTTAGATTGAACAACTTGCAGCTGGGAGGTGATTTTCTCTGACTTCTTCTACTATTAAAAGTGACCAACATGATACAACAGAAATATTGTTTAAAGTGGGATTAAACACACATAACCCAATCAAATCTCTCTATACACTACACATCAGATGAATATGGTATTAAATGTGGGTTGGGCTAAACCATCAGTTGGAGAAGAACCCTTCAAGTTTGATTTTAAATTTCCCTTATTGTGGATTATGATTAATGGGAGCTTCCATCAGTTAGTCAACCACAATGAAAAAACAACCAGTTGAAACTGAAAAGCAAATATTAATAAAATGAACAACAAAATTAAATGCTCATCAATTATGATTATGTAATAACTTCACACTTTATCCATGTTTGAACTTAAAAAAAAATCCACATTACACTGCTCATAAAACTAGAAGATCTAAAACACAGCCATGTTATGCAACCTAGTAATAACTGCTACATGCAATTGGCATGTTTGCATCAGGTACTTGGGCAGATAGCCAGAGAGAACAATATTTATGTAGAAATTAACAGGAATGTTGTCAATTCCTCTTACAGCCTTGACTCTGAATCACATACTGGTAATCAGATCAAAAGGAAACTCCCATCAGACATTACAATGTTACCTGTCAGGTGGAGTAATTTTTCTGGACAGGACTACATCTTGTATCTGTATTAATCAATCTGTCCATCACAAAATTCTTTGTTTCTTACAGAAAAATGTGAGAATAATTTATTTGTTTAGCCACTTTGGTCATGCATAACATCCGTCTAACACTTACTATCATTGTTAGAATCTGTTTGTACAGTGCCAAGACACAAAGATAATGTGTTGAATAAATAGGTCATTGACTAGTGTTTCCACCAAACATCAGGCAGCTCATACAACTGGTCAAAATTGCTTTATAAATGTTACATTCAAAATGGCTGTAAATAAGTCAAATTTAGGTCTTTCCCACAAAACATTACTTACAAATAAAATGTATATAGTTCATCTTCCACTGCCACAGAATTAACATTGACTACAAGTACAGATGTATGGTTTATATAAATATGATTGGAGTTTTATTATCACGGAATATTACATAACAGTAATACATTAATTTCTGTTGGTAACTAAATATTTTCCTGTGATCAAGGTAGGAATGGTATTCATACAGATAGGTACTACAGTTGCTGCAAATAGTTGTAGAATTTAATGATGTAAAACAACCAGTATATCTAATGATAGAAATCAATGCCAAGTTATCTGGAAGAAATTTGGTTTGTTGAAATTGCCGCTATATTGAGTATGGTGACAGCAAAAGTCTCAAACTTCCTCAGAAAGTCTGTGATGAAATATGATCCCTTATGATTTTCCTAAGGTTATTAACAATGATCTAGAAGTGTAATGATTGCATTTATGAAGAAGCTTCTTATTCCTATGCCTTAAATTAAGTCAAAATATATAAGTTATATTTAATCTTTGTTATTGTAAGTATTAAAATATTATATTTATTGTTCATCAAATAAAGTTAGCTTAGTCACAATTTATATAAATTATATTTAATTTTTTTCAACACAACTAAGTTATAAGGAAACCAAAACTTACACAGTAACAATAGCAAATGATCAGTTGAGTTTTATTACATGTGACTATACATGTAATATACTTACTGCATATATCCTTGAGAAAAACAAGACAAAACAACATATGTTACTACAAGTTACTAATGATAAAAGTCTTAAAATATTAATCGTCATCACACCAAATGTTACATGATTGCACCATCCATTCATAACTTCCTTTAACTATTCATCAAGAAAAATAACATTCTGCAATATCTCTACAGAATACAAGTAATATCTCTATAGAATACATGTAATATCTCTATAGAATACATGTAATATCTCTGCAGAATACATGTAATATCTCTATAGAATACATGTAATATCTCTACAGAATACATGTAATATCTCTACAGAATACATGTAATATCTCTATAGAATACATGTAATATCTCTACAGAATACATGTAATATCTCTATAGAATACATGTAATATCTCTATAGAATACATGTAATATCTCTATAGAATACATGTAATATCTCTACAGAATACATGTAATATCTCTATAGAATACATGTAATATCTCTACAGAATACATGTAATATCTCTATAGAATACATGTAATATCTCTATAGAATACATGTAATATCTCTATAGAATACATGTACATGTAATAGCTCTATAAAATACATGTAATATCTCTATAGAATACCGGTACATGTAATATCTCTACAGAATACATGTAATATCTACAGAATACATGTAATATCTCTATAGAATACATGTAATATCTCTACAGAATACATGTAATATCTCTATAGAATACATGTAATATCTCTACAGAATACATGTAATATCTCTATAGAATACATGTAATATCTCTATAGAATACATGTAATATCTCTACAGAATACATGTAATATCTCTATAGAATACATGTAATATCTCTATAGAATACATGTATTGATATCTCTACAGAATACATGTAATATCTCTACAGAATACATGTAATATCTCTACAGAATACATGTAATATCTCTATAGAATACATGTAATATCTCTATAGAATACATGTAATATCTCTATAGAATACATGTATTGATATCTCTACAGAATACATGTAATATCTCTACAGAATACATTTTGTATGTAACTTTAAATTAATATACATTTGTATAGAATGTCTCATAGCAAAAGAGGAACAAATCTCAGTCAAGAATAAACAAATTTCTGTCTAAAAATTGTCATATTGTTTCATGGGAATATGTTTGTAGAAAAATGAACAGGCAACAGAAACAAAATCAAATGCATAAAAGTATTATATATATATATATTGACATGATGGCAAAATATCTTGGAAGTTTTAACCATTTCTTTTCACAAATTCTCAACAACAACAAAAAAATCTTTATTCTAACATGAGGTCCTTCTTTCGCTTTGTAGACAAAAGAGCAATTTATCGATGGTATAATCTCATTCGCACATGCGCCGGTGAATGTGACTGACTTTTCCATTGCCAGAATAAATCGTGTGCAACATTTTCCACAGAAGTAAATATAAATTACCGTCTTCCAATCAAAATATACTACCATATTTGTACTCGTAGACATATCAGAATCAAAATAAATCATGGAAGCCAGCATGTGTTTTGAGTTTTAATATGGCTCCGGATAAAATACTAACATCCGCCAATCCATGTTAAAACTCAAAACACATTCTGGCTTCCATGATTTATTTCTTAAATAAAAACAGATATCTAATTGAGTGTGCAAGACTGAAATATATAACCCTCATAAGGAACGTTCTTAATCAGAAGATTGGAAAGTCAAATAATTATTGGAAGATTATGACCATATTACAGAAAAACATTGTTTTATTTGGAAGAAAGTCTTACCTTTTAATTAGACGATGAAAGTAAGTTTCTGTGCGAGTCCTGAGAAATAACACCTTTTTACACCTACCGGTATGTATTTATTATATGTACATACCTGGGACAAATTATTGCTTCTAAATAATGAATTCACTGATGTTAAACCATCCAAAAAAACATGTCATTATGACATACACAATTCAAGCCACTAAAACATGTCATTATGACATACACAATTCAAGCCACTAAAACATGTCATTATCATCTTGCTGGCACACACAATCATATCATTAGATAACAGGTCTGATCAACACTGATCTCTCTAGGACATCCTAAATAGCACATCCAATGACCCTGCCTGATTCATCTGGGTATCTACTTCCCTTAATGTTTACCTGTAGGGTGACAAAGCACCTGCAAGTTACCTTAAACCTGTGGTCACTTTATGGTAATTAGCTGTACCTACTGTGTCAGATAGACTTAATTAGAACACCTTAACCTAGAAAATTCATCTGTGTCATTTGACTTTCTCAAGTACATACCAGGTCAATAAAATAGAAATTTAAATTTCTTCTTGGTCATTGATCTAGGTTTTATAATATGTTAAAGGTATATTTACACACCTATCATTTTATCATTTTACAACTGTAATATACATGAGAATACAAGGTTTATTTTTCATAACTCAAGCATGCTCTAAAGTAAATACTTTTTACAACCAGAATGAACTCCATGGCAAGAAGTTTTGTTAAGGATGTTTATTTTTAAATCTTTTTTGAAAGAACTTCATATAAAATGGAGGTTGACCTAGGTATTTTCATTTTTAACCTGGCCTTTTGCCAGGTAAGTATATTTTTTTTGCTGAGCTATCAATCTTATAACTCTAGAGTTTCAGCTCCTACTTTCTGTGAAGTACACCTTTTTGCATTCACTATCCCCCCTAGAGTTTCAGCTCCTACTTTCTGTGAAGTACACCTTTTTGCATTCACTATCCCCCCTATCATTATATTCTATCCTTATATGTACAACTCATCTCATGATATGTTTTTGAACAGAATGCTAACATTACTACAAAAGAAATGTAGTGCAAGTTATATGTCTCAAACAAACTTAAAACATGTTTCTTTCATAAAGATGTAAACCACAAAACACATGTTATGAAATAAATGATGTAAATGATTTTCAACATCAAACATTGCTAACTGCAACAAGAATATTCTGTTTATTTTTATCCTTAGAATTTTTACAGAACAGTTTGAGAATCAAATGAAGAGGTCCGATTTAAATTGCAAACACTTTCTGTGTTTTAAAGATTCACCAGAACATACATGATTCCTTGGTACAGACAGAATGCTTTCAATAATATATTATGTAATAATGCTATTGCCTCTTATAAAATTAGATATAAATGGCAGAATAAGACAAGGGAGGTAATAAATATCTGCCCCCCCCCCTTTCCCCACCACCCAATGTTTTCATTCTGAAATTTTCATCCCTCTCTAATGTAAATCATAATCAGAATATTAATTCAATTCAGATATTCCATCCTATATTTGTAGATCCAAAAAAGATTCAGGATTCCGAGGAGTGAAAAATTAACTCATTACAACAATTTGTATCAACCATGTCAAGTCCATAGTAAAGAAATATTTAGGCAAGACAGTGACTCTGTCCTTGACATGTTTCTATACACAGTCTAGGCTCAGACAAAATCAGCTTCTATTGGAGAATGTCAATTCCATAGAACTTTATGCAGATGTAAATTTCATGTAACAAGTCATTAATTGGAATCAACATCCATTTGCATCATCAAACAAACTATGGCCAACTTCCATTAGAATATTCCCCCCTGAGACAAGTTTTGTGCAAATAGATGTTATATACAGGCTTGAGGGAAATATATTATTGATTGGAATAAATCTCTTTAAACATCTAGGTTTTGTAAGTCTAAAATAGATCAAAGATTTCTTTACCTTTTCACATTTTACCTTTGTGGAAAAAAAGTGAAAGAAAAAATAAATAAAAATATTTTGTCTTACCAGTTGAATCAAATTTAGAACAGTAATATTTCCTTCAAATAATATAAGTTACACAGTACACATGACTTTGATGATAAAAAAAACAACAGGTAAAATCCAGGTGTAAAATAACTTTGATCTTACCTTTGTCCTTGTTGTATGAATCACAATAAAAAATGCATTATGACAACAACTCCCTCTGTTGGCCAAGGTAAACGATGGCCTTAACCTTCGACACACTTATAGTACCAGATAGGGACTGTGTACGACTATGCCTAACAGTTCAACTGACCAAGATATAATATATCATATAAATTCTCCTTATACAATAAATGATTATAAAATGGCTAATAAAACTCCGCCTACTGGAGATTATGATTATTAGTAAAAAAGTTGTGGCTTTATTTAAATGGTATGAATAACATGTTCTATAAAGACAAGAATTTACCTAAACAAGAATGAAGCTTATGGGATTGCCATACAAATAAATTTATAACATATCATAAATATAAATGGACCGCCATAGAGATACAAATGAACTCCTGTTAAAAATGAAGCTTACAAACTCCTGGCAAAAACATAATAAATAAAAAAAAAAAAAACTCCTGGCAAAAATATAATAAATAAAAAAAAACCTTTTACCATAGCTTTTCCATCAAAAGTACATGTTGTATTTTTACATCTATTTCCAGCCTAAAAATTGATAATTGAGAACAAATTCTTGATAAAAAAAAGCTTATAGCCTGCTTCAATTAGTTAATTATATTGTTTACAGGTAATCAATGATGGAGACCCATTATTCCCTAGTAAATACTATTATTTATACAAAAATCAGCAAATTGTCTGTTTTTTTTGGAAGATCAATACTGCAGCACTTATTTCAGTTCCTGTCTTTCTAAAGAAATAAATCCTCTTCTTATCCATGTTTTCTACTGCTTGATTTGATTACAATTTAGCTCAACAA
The DNA here is from genome assembly GCA_002080005.1 of Gigantidas platifrons. Taxonomy (NCBI): domain Eukaryota; kingdom Metazoa; phylum Mollusca; class Bivalvia; order Mytilida; family Modiolidae; genus Gigantidas; species Gigantidas platifrons. Next base: position 42,608 of record MJUT01012167.1, on the reverse strand, counting down.
TTCCCTGTTACAGAGCTACAACCTGATTTACTATCATTTCTGAAGCTTCAAGGCTACAACATGTCCTTCTAACTTCCTCTCATAGATATGGATGTGAATTACAATGAGTAAAAATCAATTTCTTAATTAGAAATACAAATGATAGTAATGTAACAGTGAGTTTATTATTACTGTTCCTCATGTAACAGTGTGTTTATTATTACTGTTCCTCATGTAACAGTGTGTTTATTATTACTGTTCCTCATACGTGGGTGTGAAACAAATTAAGCTTTCCAGTACTCTTTACTATTATGGTAAATAAATTGGAATCTGGTCTTATTTTGTCATTTGACTTGTAATTGAGAGAGTACCATTTTGATTCCTAGATAGAGGAGGATAAAAATAATTTGAAGATACCAAAGGGATAATCAGAATCTGTAAATCGAAGAAGGACAGACAACACAATGGCCAAAAGAAAAAGGACAAACAACGATCTACAAAACATACATAACACTTAAGATCATGTAACACGAATCCCACTAAAAACCGGGGGTGAACTCAGGTGCTTCGTCGTGTTAATCTAGTAACAAACCCGGTGATAAATCATGAAAGAGAAAAGGACCGGGAAATGCTTACGACAACGGAACATATATCCGTGGTCATTTGTGACACAGATATTCCATAACGGTCAACCAAGTCATGGTGGAGACCATAAAACTTTCCAAGGAATGACTTCAACTTAACCAATAGGAACCCTTGGTTCAGTAGCTTCCTTGTTAGCAGGAACCCTCTATCAAGGAAATCCTGACAGGAACCACAAGCTCTGGAAAATCGTATCAATTGAGAGATATATACTCTATATGCAGATGCTGCTGGAATGTTGCTACATATAAAATAAGGAAAGGAAGTCATATGATAATAGCCAGACAACACATTATGAAATATACAAATACAACTGTTATTTTAAATATAATTAAAGACCATGTGTTAAAAACTATGTCACAGAGATTTGTGTCATGTATGCTTTGGAGTAATGTACATGTATATATACCCTCTGATCTTGAAGCTTTACGAGGAGGCAACTCATTTCTCAAAAAACATCTTGAACACTTATCTTCTGATACTATAATATAGAAAGTAGACAGATACTTGTACCATGATAATATCAATATAATATGATACCCGGCATTAATCATACATTATCGTAGGGTACTCTACATGTATGCAAGATATTCTACATGTATGTAAGATACTCTACATGTATGTAAGATATTCTACATGTATGTAAGATATTCTACATGTATGCAAGATATTCTACATGTATGTAAGATACTCTACATGTATGTAAGATATTCTACATGTATGTAAGATACTCTACATGTATGTAAGATATTCTACATGTATGTAAGATACTCTACAAGTATGTAAGATATTCCACATGTATGCAAGATATTCCACATGTATGCAAGATATTCTACATGTATGTAAGATATTCTACATGTATGTAAGATACTCTACATGTATGTAAGATACTCTACATGTATGTAAGATACTCTACATGTATGTAAGATATTCCACATGTATGTAAGATACTCTACAAGTATGTAAGATATTCCACATGTATGTAAGATATTCCACATGTATGTAAGATATTCCACATGTATGTAAGATATTCCACATGTATGTAAGATATTCTACATGTATGTAAGATATTCCACATGTATTTAAGATATTCCACATGTATGTAAGATATTCCACATGTATGTAAGATATTCTACATGTATGTAAGATATTCTACATGTATGTAAGATATTCCACCTGTATGTAAGATATTCTACATGTATGTACGATACCCTACATGTATGTAAGATACCCTACATGTATACAAGATACTCTACATTTATGTAAGATACTCTACATGTATACAAGATACTCTACATGTATGCAAGATACTCTACATGTATGTAAAATACCCTACATGTATGTAAGATATTCTACATGTATACAAGCTACTCTACATCTATCTAAGATATTCTATATGTATGCACAATACTCTACAAACTAGGCCTATAGTATTTTTATATCACTTTTCTGGTACAGGTCTGCAGTAAAACTTTAGCAATCTGTTATAACAGAATGATGGACATATTGATTCTTGTCTCTCCTTGGGGGGACAGACAGTATTATGTTAGATACAAGTTCAGAAATATAGGTTAATAGTAAAAGAAAATAACAAGGATAAAAAAAATATCAAAAGCCATACCTTACATATATATAATATATATACACATAAACATTTCTCATTTTCATCTATATTTAATTAAATGCACACTTACACATATACATATATTTGCATGTATCCCTCCATATATCTTATATTATGCAAAATAAATCCAACTAATATCCCTGTGATATATACTGCTTGACACTAAAAAGTCTGATTTTATTCTAAGGATATTATAACTAGTTTCTCTTATATGGAACCATTTGAAAATCAATGTATAAAGGATTTGTCTTTTCAAGACTCTATTACAAGCCAGTTGATTATGCACTTGGCAAATCCAATATCTTCACAGCTAATAAAATTTCTTATCAGTCTTTTTTTCCTTCACTTTTCTAATGATTGATGCACTTATTTTAACATATCTGCATGAGGGTAATTTATTAATATGCTGGAAACTAACATTTGATCTGCCATCTCTATAAAATATCCCCCAAAGAACAACAATAGGATATTGATAATATTGATTACAATACAAGTTCTGTCTCTGGCTTTATGGAAATTAAAATAGACTGAAAACAAACCAAACGGCATGTGCCATAAGGTGGAGTGGAGTGGAGTCTTCCAGACTCCAAATTAGAGTGGAGTCTTGGAGACTCCAAATTGAATACACAATAAATAACCTTTAGATTTAAACATATGAACAGTGCATTTCTATCTAAATTTATACAAATAGTAAATTGTATATTTGAAAATTATTTGTACTATTTTTCATTCATTTCAGATGAAATACACCCCTATTCATATGTTCAATAAAGAATCCACTCTAATTTGGAGTCCCCAAGACTCCACTCCAATTCTATTACATGTATTTAGTAAAAATATTGTGTATTTTAAAACTTTTTTACTGTTGTTTATTGAGACGTGACCCTTGTCTGCATGATTTTTGGCTGGCGGGAGGGCAACCGGGCGGGGAAACGTTTGTATAATCCGACAGTTTTTAACCTACAACTTTGAAACTTTGCAGATGTTTTGTACACATATGAAATGTGCAAGGGCCATTTTGAAAGTGATCCGACAATTTTGTCCCATTTTATTTTGTTTCTCTCAATAAAATAATTCTATCCTACAAGTCATTCTTTGGTTAATTTGCTCAAAAGACATTTATATTAGTTGACTTTCCGGTCATTTTGCAGTGTGTGTGCACATGCCTGATAAATATAATATATTATTATGTACGGTTTAATTTCTACAGTGTTTTGTTTATGCAAAATTGATGTCCATATTTTGCATTTTTTCAGTGTACACAATCGTCGTCAGTTTTTACAAAAGGTCAAAGTTTACTAAGCAATATCGCTTGACGTCCGAGACTTCAGTATTTGAGAAACAAAGAACGGGACTCTGATTGGAAGACATATTGAGGTTTGGTTACTTCGTTTTTGTCACCAATTAGCGAATAATTAAATGGATGGGTATAGTTTTCGTACTTCAAATGGGTATGATTTTCATGCCGAAGGAATATCTATTTTTCAAACCCTAGCAGCACCGGAGTTCCAAATTTTACCTTAAGTAACAACATGGGACTGAACTACTTCAGGTACAGCTGGGCACAATGGTACCCACTGGAGTTTGAAATACACCCCTATTCATATGTTCAATCAAGACTCCACTCCAATTTGGAGTCTCCACTCCAATTTGGAGTCTCCAAGACTCAACTCCACTCCACCTTTTAGCACATGCCTTCCCAAACAGGACAAGACATAAAGATAATAATTTGCTACAGGCATATGTAGTACTTTATTTAAAATATTGAGCTTAGACACAATAATGTGTATTTAAATGAACTTTTGGGACATGAAATAGAAAAATAAGAAGTAATGGTGGACAATATAACTAACTACAACAGGAACTGGTGTTTTACCAAAAGAACAAAGAAGTTAATGACAGTCACAGAGGCTGATTAAAATCTAGATCCTTGCTTGGGACCACAGATTTACATTGGGGTGGATTCACAACTCAATGAGGCGACAAAAATCGTATCAATGGGGTGGATGAAAAGTATATAATGGGGTAGATTTAAACATGTAAAAATTGGGAGAAATTTCAGAAGGTCTTTGTCTTATATCTATGGGTAGTTGTCTGGTAATACATTACAAAATACATGTACTAGTTAAAATATTTATTTTTATTTAGGATACAAGATAATAAAACACAATCAAGTTTCAATAATAAAACTGAATGATAGCATCTCTAAAATGAATGAATTGTACATGTAAGTCATAGGTCAACTCTTGCACGGAGCTTAGCAGTGGATGGTTAGATTTTACAGATATTTGAATTCAGGCAAGCGAATACACATGTTAATTACTGGTAAACATACAGGTAAGTAAAACAATTTATCTAACATTATGTATGTTTTCCTTTCAAATTAACGAAAGTAGCCTGTCCGATACACGTTGTATGATACAAGATGTTGTAAAGAATGGAGCGACGTTGCATGAGATCTTCTCTGCCGAAATGTTTTGTCATGACGTCATATCATTGGAATGCTGGATAAAACACGTCAATATGAGCAACGTTAACAAAGCAATAGAATGAACGGCACCAAATAAACGTGACGTCATGCACAAAATGTAGTCTCCCTCAGAGTATTGTACAAATCTGTTAATCTTATTTCGATGCTTGTTATTTGCTTAAAATTTGTTTTTATTGAAATGTTAGATAACTTATTACATACATAGTGTGTTTGTACAAGACTTTGCATCAGATCTTGCCTGTTGTGTCGCTTTCGCGACTCGTATTGATACTCGTTCACACAACAGGCTCGACCTGATACAAAAGTCTTGTACCACCACACTATGTATGTAATGGGTATATATCTGCCTCATTGTAAACTTTTTGCTGCCCCTTTGATACGTTTTTTATAAATGCAAATCCACCCCAATCATGTGTTAGCCCTTAGGACAGGTACAAACATATGATGGGGGAATAAACTACATGGTTAAAGGCAACCCCCCTCTTTGTTAATTATAAATCTGAAGTGTTCAAACAGAATATATACAAAACAACTCAAAAGATGACAATTTTACACTAATGACTACTGGTATGATGTAAGGCCTGGAAACAAGATAAGAGAGTAAGGTTCAATAATCTGAATTAAGTCTATGTGTTAAACTACAAACATACTCTAAAAGTAAAATGGGAAAAAACTGAAACAAGATGAACTTCTAAATAAAATAATGACATTTGACACAACCAGCAGACTAAATGATGTTTCCCCATGCTAATGGAACAGCTACTGTCAACTGTCTGACCCTTCTAGATCACACAGTATTATTTTGGTTCTTAGTTTATTCTTACATTCCTATTTATTTTTCAATTATTGTTTTCATATTCAAATCATCTATTCACTTGAAAATCTCTTCTGTATTATGTTGCTTTGCACATGGTCAAAATCTCAAACAAAATGGTTGAGGTCTCATGGGCAGATAATAGTTTACCTCCAGTACAAATGAAATAATAGCTGAAATAAACACCAGGTCAAAAGGTTAGATAACAGAGATGTGCTATATAAAATATACAAAACTGTCATAACAATGTAGGAAATCTGATTCCTGGCTAAACTTATAGACAAGTATTAAATTACTATTAAAGGTTAATTTACTATTAAAGGTTAATGTTAAAATAGATGTACAGGCTACTGTATAAGTGGTTATTTTCGAGGGGGTTAATTTTGCGATTTTTTTATTCAAACTGCTCTGTGCGTACATCGCTTACATCAACGATGCTATCGTTGACACTAAAATGGCAGAAACAAATGGATTAAACGACTACGCGCGTAGTCGTTCACGTCATTTAGGACAGAAACAAATGTGACCAAAGTTGTTGACCTGATAAGAAAAACGTAAATACAATCAAACCTGTATTAAGAGGTCACCTTTGGGCCTTATAAGACAGGTGACCTCTTAAAAGAGGTTAAATTCATATGAAATTTTCTATGACAGGACAAGAAAAAAGTGACCTTTTAATACAGGTGACTGCTTAATAGAGGTGATCACATGGGCATGTTTGACTATACAAAAATGTACTGGCAAATAAATAGTAAGTCTTACATTCAATTTTCAAGGACACTGATTATAAAACAAGTATAATGTTCTGGTATGGAAAAAAAAAGAAAAGAACCAAAATACTATATTAACAATGATCTGTAACTTATTTGTACCATTATCCAGTAATATCATGTTGTAATGTCACTCCCGACAATCTGAAAACAGAAACTAAATCAATGGAGATGACATATGGTATGGCTTCACCATCATATCTAAGTCTTGACCTAGCAGGATTATTCTGCAAATCCTTATTCTAAACAAGCTACAAATAGATCACTAAATAATGAAAACAGGGATATGTCTGTGTCAATAGGAGATGAAGAGTTCAGGATGAAATGTCAGGGACAATTACTGTCAATAGACCTAACTGACCAATTTGATTTGACCATAGTTCTCTCTTATTATTTCAATCAAATTAGCAATTTGTCATTTTTCATCTGATAATTAGAATAATTACAGCATAACTTCAAGTTCTGTCCACTAGTAATTGTCCTTCTTCACATAATTATTGTGAATCAGTAATTTCATTCGATTGCTTTTTGTTTTGTTTTTTGTTTTGAAGTTTTACAATGTATTCACATACTCTTTGCTATATCATTTTCTTTCATTCAAACTAATGTCAAAATTATAATTAAATCCAAAAGAACAGTTTTAGGATGGGTGGGTTTTGAGGTTTGTGGTTTATAATGCCACTTTCAACAATATTTCAAGTTATATGTCGTGGCGGTTAGTTTTATTGGTAGAGGAAACCAGAGTACTCTGAGAAAACCACAGACCTGTAGCAAGTCCCCCACAAACTTTATTACATAATGCTGTATCGAGTACACTTCGCCATGAACGGGATTTGAACTCACAACCATAGTGGCGATAGACACTGGTACTGTGTTAGGATGGAAATTGACTTCATGATAATTGTTGTAGCATTATGGTACATATAAACTTTGCTTCAAAGGTTACACAATATTTTTTAAAGAGGAAAGGGGGAGGGGGGTATTTTGGTATACAATCCAACAAACTTTCATTACTTTTTGTTAAAAAAAACTCATAAGGTTGTTGAATTTCTGCAATAACCACTATCCTTTCATAAAATATGTTTGTGCCTAGCCCTAGGTGGACACAGGATGACCTCAACTTGTACTTTAAAGTTACCAGGTATTTACTAGGTCGACACAGGATGACCTCATCTTGTACTTTAGAGTTACCAAGTATTTACTGGGTCGACACAGGATGACCTCATCTTGTACTTTAGAGTTACCAGGTATTTACTAGGTCGACACAGGATGACCT
>MJUT01012166.1:90813-116985 GCA_002080005.1 Gigantidas platifrons | reverse complement strand
CATGGCCTATGCTCTCACTTTTGTTTACCTCTGACTTCTTAAGACCTAAAGTGTATGTCATATGTTACACATGGCCTATGCTCTCACTTTTGTTTACCTCTGACTTATTAAGACCTATAGTGTATGTCATATGTTACACATGGCCTATGCTCTCACTTTTGTTTACCTCTGACTTCTTAAGACCTAAAGTGTATGTCAAAAGGTTTAGTATTGTGACCTATGTAGGTATATATTATCTATCATTACATCTACAACTGATGTCTTTGATTGAGGTAATATTTATTGTCATATGGTTCATGATACCATGTCATATATACCCTTCTGATGACTTTCTATTTTATGTTATATTTAGATTGACTTTTTCACACTTTTCTGTCAAATCAGTTTAAGATATGAATCAAATATAACTAATAATAACTATGGCAACTTTGCACCAGTTCACTGATTTTCAAATATTTTATTCCTTTATGGCACAGATTATGTTTTTTTAATATTTTTTTTTCATCTGGGGTAAAATTGAGTTTTTATTACTGCTATTATTCCGATATTATTGATGGAATGTGGTAGATCACTAATTATAAAGTTTTGGGATGTTAAAGGTTAATACCATAACGGGAGAGGTCATTGCGAGGCTCTTGACCCAGAGGTTTAGTTGATCTTTATTGATTGTTCCTCTGACCTTCTGATAAACACCATTCTGTTCAGTTTTATTTGCACTGTGGTCAAAATGAGTTGAATATCATATAGTTCTCAAAATATTCAGTTTAGAATTGATTATAACTATACATTTTTTTCATTGAACTGTTAAAAGATTATTAAATATGGGGAAAGTAATTTTGGAAACACTGTCAGCAATATCACAAAATCATAACAAATAAGTGGGAAAGTTCACTGTCAGATATATTGTTAGTCCTTATTAACCTGTTAGATTTGTTTTTAGCTCACATGGGCCGATTATTCTCTCCGGTTGGTTAAAATTTCAAACATCTTCCTCTCAGAGACCACATATGTTATGGAAGTGTTACATAGTAGGAATATTCCTTTTATGGACCTCTCATGAATAGTTTGTTGTTTGTTTTTTGGACAATTTGAAATCCAAGATGGCTGCCATCACAAGACAAAGTTAGTTTGGACCCTGAGGAAAAATATTTGTTAGTATCATTATTCTCTAGATTCACTGAACTGTTTAACAGTATTAACAGTAAACTGTTCGATGGATGGCCCTTTACAGAATATTTGTTTCTTGCATCAGTAAGAAATTCAAGATGGCCACCATCACAGGATAAAGTTTTAACAATAACATAGAGCATTGTTAAAACTGAGAATATGAATAAAAAGTTCGTTATGTTTTATTATTAGAAACTGTTAACGTGCTTGAACTCAAACAGTGCTTGAATAACTAGGTGGGCCTCTAGTTGCTTTTTCAAATCTGTTTTGTTCACAGTATTTAATGTAATGCTTGATAACAAAATTTAAGAAAAAATGTATTTTATATATAGATAAATGATGGAGTCATTACTTGATGTTTAGCTTTTCAAGATAATTATATTTCAGATTCAAAGATCATATTAGATAATTCCTTGTTGGAAAGTTACCAAATGTAATATGGCCACCATTATGAGAAAAGATGATTAGATAATTCCTTGTTGGAATATTACCAAATGTAATATGGCCACCATTACCTGAAAATTATAAACAGCATCTTTACAATCCAGTATATTTTCTTTCTATCAGATTTCATTACTATTGTAGAACTGTACTAGATTGTTAAATGAATTCTTGTGGTCACAACTTGTAATTTAATTTTCAAAATTCAATTTTATATCTCCAAATCACTGTTCCCATATTTAAAATTTCCTGTCTTTTGTTAGCCATGAATCAAATAATTTATTCTTAAATGGTTGTATTACTTCTCTGATTTCATTAAAAATGTGTTGACCTGATTATATTAGAATTGATAACAACATAGTGTGTGTACTCCATGGACATGGATACTGAACTTGAAATAAATTCTCATGGTCACAGTAGTAGGATGATGAAGGTCATTCTATTAATACATGTACGGGTATCACCTACATCTCTGTCTCAGTATGAAAAGAAATACTATATAAATTCAGTATTGTAGACTTAATAGAGTAGATACAGATATATACCCTATAATTTGCATGTAATCAGACGATTAAAAAAGGGGCCCTTTATTGTTGTTTTTTTAATCAGTTTCCCCCAAAATTGTTAAGATGATAAATTGTGGATATCAGCCATGATATTATTGTCGATCTGTTCATGATCATTCAATTTTTTACATGCTAGAGCCAATTAGAGTATAAACATCAAGTGTCTTGAAAAAAATGTTACAGGATTAAACACTGCTTTTTTAGGAAATTATCTATGTATAAACTCCGGCAACTCGCTCACAAACTGAATAAAGTCCGAAGGACTTTATGTAAAGTTTGTGAATGAACTGCCGGAGTTTATACATACATAATTTCCTAAAAACACAGTGTTTAATCCTTATAATTTTTATTCTTGGACATCGTGTTGTTTTCGACGTTAAATACTAATAATTCTTGGTGGATTATTTTTTCATATTGCTACGCCGTAATGCTACAAAAAAAGTAGTACAGTAAATGGAAATATTGATTTATAAATTCCTTTCGAATGACGTAGAATAAGTGACGATATCCAATCAGATTACGAGTTATTGATAAATTCTAGTAAGAATAGAATTATTTGTGTTTAATTATATACAACATACCATTTGCTATAATAATCATAGGCCCCCATGAAAATATTATATAAACTTTCAACCACAGAATCATTTAAAAAGAATGGTCCTCAACAAAAAGTATGTTTTCTTATGTTTGTCGGAAATAGAAGATGACCTCCACCTCAGGACATAGTTTAACGTAGAACCCTATAGATGAATTAATAAAAAAGAATTTTTCTCAGAAATTACAACCTTTGCTGAACAATTACTGTACATGAAATAAGTCATCACATAAATGAATATCTTACAAAATTTCTATTTTTGTGTCAATTAGAAATCCAAGATGGATGTTAGAGTTATGTCCCTTTTGACTGAATTTTAAAGTTAAATCCCCTGAAATGTAAAATAATTGACATAAATAAATACACACAAATTATTATTAGCTGAAATGGTAATACATTTGTATAGATTAGGGTTATGGTGTTTAATGCCACTTTCAACAATATTTCAGTTACAATGTGACGGCCAGTTTTCTTGATGTAGGAAACCGGAGTACCCAGAGAAAACCACTGACCTGCTGCAAGTCACTGACAAACTTTATCACATAATGTTGTATTGAGTACAGGAACAGGATTCAAACTCAACATTAGTGGTGATAGACACTGATTGCAGTGGTAGTTGTAAATCCATCTACCTTAGGATCACGACCACAATGGTAATATGTGAATTTATAAATCACCTCATAATTTAAGAAAAACAACTACCTGTGGTATGGCCTAATTTTTAAATCAAGGAAATCTTGAACCACATTTTCTAGCATGAAAATTGTTGGTTCAAGAGCATATGATAATGATAATACAGAGATAGTTTTGACAGTTTGTTCCTTTGACAACTAAGCAGTAAGCTTGACTATGATAGATTTTTGGATTACATATGTGTAGGACATTGTTGACCTCAGCTTCATCCCACTTTCCTACTTAGATCAGATAGCAAGAAGATTTTATTATAATCATTAACAAATGAATCAAAAAACAATCCTCTTTTCTTTGAGCTATTCAATTGATATTAATTTGTAAAACAGCTCCTTCTGCATTGATATAAAAGCTATTAGGATTTTTAGTTGTAAAATATAGTATCAGAATAATGGAGATATTATTACAGAATTATACTGAATTTTTTTTAATGTCGAGTGTTTATCAGACTAACCAGTTCTCTTGTGATTTATCTATACTAATCACTATATTTTCACCTATGAGATGTGTTCAACTTTGACCTTTTTATCTACGTTTTTATTACTATCACTGGGTCGATACCTCTGAGGTGAACTATTAGTCCCAGAGCTCAGTAGTCAGTGTTTCAGTACTGACATGGTTTATTAGATATGTTTATTATTATCCCCTCGCCAATGAAGTTGCAAAGGGATAGTAACGCTACCGTCCGTCCTTCCGTAACATCCTTGTGAACACTCTAGAATCAACATCCTTCTATGGATTTTGACGAAACTTGGTACATGCTTAGTTCTTAAGAGAATCTGGAACCTTGTTGATTTTCAAGGTCAAAGGTCAAGGTTACCGGGTCAAAATTTTTAGGCAAGGGGATATGCCACGCTTTGCGTTGCCCTTGTTAAAATTTACAGTTCCTAAATATGTAATTTTTATCCAAACTAAGGTTCTCTATCCTCACACATAGGTGACCGTAGATAAAACTAAGGTTCTCTATCCTTCACACATAGGTGACCGTAGATAAAACTAAGGTTCTCTATCCTCACACATAGGTGACCGTAGATAAAACTAAGGTTCTCTATCCTCACACATAGGTGACCGTAGATAAAACTAAGGTTCTCTATCCTCACACATAGGTGACCGTAGATAAAACTAAGGTTCTCTATCCTCACACATAGGTGACCGTAGATAAAACTAAGGTTCTCTATCCTCACACATAGGTGACCGTAGCCGATGTTGGCTGTCCTGTTTAGGCCCTTTGTTTTTATTGGTCCATAACACTATTAAATTATTGTGCTTTCCAGTCATTTTGAGCATACTTGATGAAGGTTATTGCAGAAACACATCATGCACACCAATGTTGATATTTACGTTTTTATTGAATGAGGAATTACTGATGCTGGACGAATTCATTTAAAACTCTAGCTTCATCAACTGCAACTGAAAAATTGCTAAAAATGGTATACAACAAATATTCAAGAATTTATTTGGAGTTATCACCCTTTGCTTAATAATTTTACTGAATTAAAAAGTTATGCAATAATAGTTGAATAGTTTTATACCTGTTCATTCCTTGCCATATTTGATAAAACTGATAGTTAATAGTATTTTCATTGGAGCCACAATGATGACAAGTGTAAGGTAGTTAGATTTACATCTTTCTATGCAATATTCAATGTATACAGCTTAAAGTGATAAAGTTTGTCAGTTACTAGCTGCATGTCTGTAGTTTTTCCTGGGTACTCTGGTTTCTTCTACCAGAAACACAAAACACCACTGTTTAGCTGAATTCTAGTTAAAGATGGCATTACCAGTATACACTCCTATGTGTTTAACCTATTTTCAGAAATTTTGCATTCTAAAAAAATATACATTTACCAGTAGTACAAATTGTCCAAAATTACATGTTAAATAATATAACATTTCTAAATGTTATTTGTGAATTATATCTCTGTTTCCATATCTTCTGTATTGACCACCAGAAAGATTTGACAAATATTTAGCACCTGGAAAGATACATAAAATAACTATTATCAGTTATATAAACAGTTTATCTGGATCAATCAATACAATGTGTTGAAAAATTGAAAATTAATTATTGTCAGTTATTAGACATTGGTATTATTTATGTAAACAACTCAACTATTTTATCACTTGCTGTGGGGGTAATTTGATAAAGATTTGTACAATTTCCAATTAAATTGATAAAAATTAAGCAATCAGTGGAAATGCCATTAGAGGCATTATAAGATTATCATTATGCCACCATCTGGGGGGTTTGACAAGGTTACCCAATCTTGTCCCTACTATATCACTGCAGGGTATAGTTAATGGACCCTATAGTCTTGTGTAATGGGGCAATCAGTGGTTACATCAACCCAAACAGCTTTTTAATTGTGTCTAATTAGAAGTGTTAGGGGTCAATAATGATTAAGAGATAAGATGGGGACACTGGTTGTCCAGTGGTAATTATTTTTGTAGATAAATTATGATGGAGACAGTGGCAAAGCTGGTACTTAATTATTAGTTAGATAAGTATAGGGTCATGGTAGGAAAACATGCTACCAAACTGGCTGTAATATTACCTTCAGGTTATGACCATGTCATTTATGTAAAATAGAAATAGAAATTAATACATATAATTAAATACTGTGTTTTAAATGACCAATTGTTCAATTTAAATATACATTCAAACCTGTATTAAGAGGTCACCTTTGTAACAAAGAAAACATGGTCTTTTAAGACAGGTGACCTCTTAAAAGAGGTTCAATTCATATGAAATTTCTATGAGTTGACAGGACAGGAAAATGGTGACCTTTTGATACAGGTGACTTCTTAATAGACATGGCCTCATGGGCAGGTTAGACTGTATTATCTACTGGTATATACATGTGTATATTCCAGTAGATAAATACAACATATTAAACTGTCTCTACTTGGCCTAAATCAAGGACATATAATACATAATAATATTTTTTATAGATTGTGTTTATTTTAATTTTGGGATTTTTTTTAATTCGTGCATCAATCTCTTACCAAGACACATCATAAAATATTTACCAGTAGTACATGTAGTCTTGGTTTAAGAAAATCTATTTGTGGAATGGAAATGTATAATTTCTTTATAAAATGAATAATTTTCAATATTATGGAATATTTCAAAAATAAAAAAGGTTAAAAACTGCATTTGTAGCTGTTATATCATTTTTATCTACACAGTCTTTTATAAACAGTTGAAACGACTCCCACTTGATGTCTTGTATTTTTTCCAAGAAGAATATTACAATTCAAAAAAGCTAGAACAATTGTTACTACCTAAGCAAGTCAATCTTTTTTCAAAATACTGTGTACATGTACATGTGAATACATAATAGAAATCAGAAGTATATAATATTTGCTAAATACACAACATAAAAATAACGAAATACTGGAGGGGCCCAGGTGGCTCAATGAATTAGGTCGTTGGATCTAACAGCTCATACAAGCCTATCACCAATAGGGCGTGGGTTCGCACCCAGCTTTGTAAATTACAAAAAAGGGTGCACTCGATTCGCAGCCGCAAATGATCAAGTTAACAGTTGCTTGCCCATGGTCGGTGGTTCTCTAAGGGTACTCCTGCTTCCCCCACCACTAAAACTGGTCACCATGATATAGCTGAAATATTGCTGAAAGTGGCATTAAACACCAAAATTCATTCATTTGAATTACTGTTTTTTTTTAGCAGGGAGCACTCATACTGTTATCAATGATTTTAAATATTCTATCATTGGTTAATTCATTTTGGTTAACAATCAATTTTCAATCTAAAAATTTACACATTTAAATTACTTTAAAGGGTGTTAATGAAGAAACAGACATACAAGTAAAGAGCTTGTTTTGATTTAAGTAAATGTTGACTATAGTTATAACCGCACTTAATAACAGATACATCTGGACAACAAAAAGAAAATAGTAAACCAGAATGTACATAGTACTTTAACAATTTTCATATATTTAAAAAAAATATATTTTTGAGAGAGAGAAAAAAATATGTTTTTATCCTTCAATTTTGAATAACATTTTAATGAAATAAAAAAAATGCCAAAAATTCTCAACAACAAAGTTCTTCATTCTCTGTAAGTACTACTTCAATATTTGCTGTCAGTCACGTTTAAATATTTTCTAAACAATTATTTCCATGACAAAAATTCAATTTATTTGAGTAGCATATTTACAGTTATACAGAGGAGAAAGGATATTTAAATTATTTAACATTTCGACCTCTTGAAATATTTTATCAACATGAAAATAATAGATGTTATGTAAAAAGATTTGTCAAGTGTAATTTGGACAAGAAAGGACCATCCTTAAACAATGAAGTAGAGGAAATCTATGATAATGTTAATTCTCAATCAATTTATTACTAGTTTAAGACCTGTTGGTGATTTAGATTTAGGCCATGTCAAATGTAGTCAGTAAGGTTAATCTTCTACTTATCATTGTGTAACTAGAAGTGTTCACTAGATCCTGTGTCTCTTTTTCTGTTTACTTATTTGTAATTTCAGAAATCTTGAGAAACTAACAAATTTTTGTTTTTCTTTTAGAAGTGTTCACCTGAATTTTTTGTTTTTTCTTTTTGCAAATTGCTAGGTATACCATTATCAAGAAAATTAGATCACATATTATTATTGATTAATATATAGTTAATAAAAATCTTTTTTACCTGTTGTTTTGGACTATATTAAGTGATTAACGATGTTTAAAACGAGAGGACTTTTCTCAGTCATCTCTCATCGAAGGGCGAAGCCCTGAGATGAGAGATGACTGAGAAATGTCCTCGAGTTTTAAAAAACTTTAATTATTTTATCTTTTTTGTATTCATAATTAAATAATTTTTGTTGAGATACTGACATTTTTTTATATCGTTAATCACTTATTATCAAGGATTTGGTAATGTGACGTCAATAAGTTATAACGTCATATTTAAGTATTAGAAAACAGCGATAATACTACGTGCGTCCTTGACAACGCTTAGTTACTGGCGATAATTTTCCATCTCACTCTACTAGCGTGAGATGGGAAATTCTCAGATAGCAAGATCAAAGGAAAATACAGCAAAATAGCGATAAGAATAAGTATTTATAGTTGATTGTATTGAGCAATGGCCTCGGTGGTGTTGTGTTTTGGGGATCATCATTTGGCCATTGTGTTGTCTGTCCATTGATTTACGGCTTCTGAATACCCCTTTGATATCTTCATACTTTTCTTTTAACGGTCTGAACACAAAAAAAAAAAAAAAAAAGACCATGACATATCAAGGCTTTGGCTTGGGACAGGCACAAAGATATGGTGGGGTTAAACTGGTTTATTGGATTCCTTCCCTCCCCTGTTAAGAACTGGATCTTCAACAGCAATACATATATAAACAAATGATCAAAACCCTGCACAAATTCACTTCCACACAAAAAGACCACAAACTGTCACAAAAATGAATGACAGCATAAACATGGACACTACAATAGCAGGGTCAATGATTGCTCCTAGTTAACCAACTAACTACTAGGGAGGGAGAATCTATTGGCTAAAGACCATCACTCTTTGGACAAAAAAACAAATAACTTTAATAGGTCCAATTATTTTCGTTACAGGCATAATGTTTTTAAATTTAAGAATATTTGGCCTTTTTCGAAAGTAATATGGGGCGAAGTTCTTGCAGCTTTGCTCAAAGTATCTTTGTAGGTGTCTTTTGTTGCTGCTGGTAGTCTCCAAGATTATCACTGTTACAAAAATGTCTAGTAGGTATATACTTTGTTTATACCTATTGCATGTACAAACTGTAGGTAATAATATTTGGCATGGCCTAAATTGTTTAGTCATTTAGATTTTATGATAGGTAATAACATTTTATGAGTACCCTTACTCCTGGGGAGGGTATATATCTACCACAGGGTGATATCTCTTTAGAAAGGATATAATATAAATGAGTTTATCACAGATAGGGTAATAATTGTCCTTGATCAAAAAGGGCACCTGCAGTTACTGACAGTTATATAGGTACATAAGCCTCTTCAATACACAATTTAACATCACTTTCTCGTCTGATGGTAAATAAATCAAACTCATCTCTATTATCCTAATACACTTCTCTTGTTTATTTATTGTTCTCCGAGTTTTAACAAGTTCCGTTAAAAGATTAACATTTACAAAAGATGCTTTTTTCCAAATCTTTGAGTGTGAAAAATGCAAATATTTTAGATATATTTCAAATTGTAAATTCTATAGAAAATATATACATTTATCACTAAAATTTCTTTAATTTCAAGTACTTTTTGTAAGTTTAACCCGATAAGGATAATAAAGCTTAAGCAGGTTTTCAACAAATTTCATACAACAATAAAAACAGGACTTCAATAAGGCATGACAAATTGTTGGGAAACAAAATTTTTTAAGAGCAGACACCATAAAATGGATGGGTTGAATACCGTATGGTTTAAATTTTTCAGCGGTCTTCATGTGAAATTTTGAAAGAAAAGTTTTATTGTGAAACTCCAAATAAATTTTTAAAAAGAAGAAGAAAATGATGCTCCATATGGACAGAATAAGAATAAATATTTAATTGTTTTGATGACAGATGTCAACCATTTGTTTGTGACAAGTACTTTAAGATTGAAAAGTACACCCTTTAAATTTACAAGATGGATTTGTTTTTAAAATTTGCAGGTGCTTCTCTCTCTTCTGAAATTTTAGCCGAAAGGAGAATCTTAAAGCTGATGAATTTGTTAAATTTTCAAGCTTGACATTCTGATGCAGTGCTCAGATGAATTACCATTGTTAATATGCAAGTATTTTTTGGCACTGTTTAGGGCCACAGACTGAAATCTTTGATTTGAAAAAAACAACAACAAAAAACAGATCCATATGATTGATACTTTTATGAAAATGTTCAATGACAAGGGAATACAAGTTATAATACCAATATTGTCTTGAAGTGAATGTTATATTACTCAAGTTAACAAATGCAATTAATATTATGGGAGGGACATTATTTATTCATCAATTATCTATTTAGCTCACCTGACCCAAAGGGTCACGTGAGCTATTGCCATCACTTGGCGTCCGTCGTCGTCTGTCGTACGTCGTAACTTTTTCAAAAATCTTCTCCTCTGAAACTACCGGACCAATTGGAACCAAACTTTGTCTGAATTGTCACTAGGGTGTCTAGTTTCAAAATTGTGTCCGATGAAGCTGTGCACCAATCAACATGGCCGCTGTTACTAAAAATAGAACATATGGTAAAATTGCATGTTTTTGGTAATAACCCAAAAACCGTTAATAATATCAGAAATCTGGCATGGGGTAAAAATGATCAGCACGACAGGATCTAACTACCCTGAAATTTTGAAGAAAATCTGATTACCCATCTTGGAGTTATTGCCCTTTTTTCATCAAATTTTGAAAATTTTAATACTTTTCGCTCTTTAATTCAAAAACTATAAGAGATAGATGATAAGTTGAAACTGCAAAAATGTGCAGCATATCAAGATCTACATACCCTGCAATTTTGAAGTAAATCCCATTACCCATTTTGGAGTTATTGCCCTTTCTTTTTTTTATCAAATTTTCAAAATTTTAATACTTTTCGTTTTTTATTTCAAAAACTATAAGAGATAGATGATAAGTTTGAATTGCAAACATGTTCAGCATGATAAGATCTACCAACCCTGGAATGTTGAAGAAAATCTGATTACCCATCTTGGAGTTATTGCCCTTTTTTCATCAAATTTTCAAAATTTTAATACTTTTCATTTTTTATTTCAAAAACTATAAGAATTAGATGATAAGTTGTAACTGCAAAAATGTGCAGCATATCAAGATCTACCTACCCTGCAATGTTGAAGTAAATCCCGTTACCCATTTTGGAGCTATTGCCCTTTTTTCATCAAATTTTGAACATTTTAATACTTTTCGCTCTTTATTTCAAAAACTATAAGATATAGATGATAAGTTGAAACTGCAAAAATGTTCAGCATGTCAAGATCTACCTACCCTGCAATTGTGAAGAAATTCTAATTATGCATCTTGGAGTTATTGCCCTTTTTTTTTCTTTCTTTTTTTTTTCAAATTTTCAAAATTCTAATACTTTTCGTCCTTTATTTCAAAAACTATAAGAGATAGATGTCAAGTTTAAACTGCAAAAATGTTAAGCATGTCAAGATCTACAAAAAAGTTCCACAGTTGAAAATGTCCGACAACTATGTGAAGAGTTATTCCTCTTGAAATGCATTTTTTTTTGTTGACTTTCACTGCTTTTGGTTACTCAAATAATCAAAGGGAAGCAACTCTATTACAAAATGTGAAGTAACATAAGCTAAATTTTGAGACTCATTGACATTTATGTTTTTTATAGCAATGTTGATAACATACATTAAAGGGGGAACCCCTGCCCAAATTATTTCGGAGACGGGGTCTGCAATGACGAGGGCTACATTTTTTATTTTTTGTCAAGTTTTATTGACTGATGTTGTTTTATACCCAGGTGAGCTATACAGGCTCCTGGGAGCCTCTAGTTATTGTATGCAGAATTTTTAAAAAGTTGAACAAAATATTTTTTCTAGATCATTGCACATATGTGTACATTATGTTGCAGGCTAACTTTTAATTTGTATGAATAACTTAACATGGTGACATATAATCCTTTATTTTAGATGCTGACTACTGTACCATAGTCCATCATAGTCATTTTAGTTGGATATGCTGTGGTGTGGTTTTACAATACTGGTAGCCCTTTAAATTGGATTTACCTATCACTTTATTATAATCTGGTTATTATTCCTCTATCCATCTCAGCCCACAACTTCTCCCTGGACCAATAAATGGGTCTTTGGATGATAACCAGAACGATACAGAAAAAGTCATGCTTTATGCATATATATGTATGGTATAACATAGTCCTTTAAATTGGATGTACTGTACTGTATTATAACATGGTTATTATCCCTCTACCCATAGCAGCCTACATCTTCGCCTTCGGCCAGGCCGATAAGGAGGTCTTTGGATGAGAACCAGGCTGATATGAAAAAGGTCATGTAGTATAGCATATAGTCCTTTGCATTGGATATACTTCCCACTCCTTGCTACTATGTTTATTCCTATTTATTTACACTAGGGAAGGAAATTAAAAATATGTAAATCTTGAGTTTAATTGAGTAATTAGAACTAATGTTTATTGCTGTGATTACCCAATAGAATGTTCAACAATCAGCTGTGTTTGTTTATCTGGGAACCATTATAACTAGGTGTGTTTATTGTGGTCTTGTGATCTCTGACCATTTTACTACCACTATATACAACATTAATTTTATTAATTAAGTGATGATCAAGTTTTCCACTGGAGATATTAACAGGAATGTGGAAATGATGATGTACTATTGAAATCACCTGTGACATCATCTTTGCAAATGGTTTTACTGTCAATTAATTGACTTAATGAGTTCCGTGGAGGGA
The DNA here is from genome assembly GCA_002080005.1 of Gigantidas platifrons. Classification (NCBI taxonomy): domain Eukaryota; kingdom Metazoa; phylum Mollusca; class Bivalvia; order Mytilida; family Modiolidae; genus Gigantidas; species Gigantidas platifrons. Next base: position 104,073 of record MJUT01012166.1, on the reverse strand, counting down.
TGTTTAGACAGGTCCAAAGACAGCAGACAAATAAACAACCAAATTTATCAAAGGGCTACAGAAATTTTGTGTTAATTTCTGAAATTGATTAAAGAATTCTCTAGCATTTTATCATCAATCAAAAATAAAATGCACTTGTCCAAAATGTCCACAAGTCATTTCTGAAAACATGGACTTGGGTATACCGTAGCTCATATTGAATTGCCATTTAAAAACAAACAATGAAGGTTGTGCACTATTCTGTTTCAAATGTAATGTGGATTCTAATTTGATGACCCACAAATTTTAGGAAGTCAAATCTTGCAAATATCCATTTTAGTGAATCTGATAATACACCCCTATACAACTCTACTAATAAATTACTATTCTATGTATGAAGAATGTCCCATCTCCTTGCACGTAAAACACAACTTGCCACATCATTGAATGGGCAACATTTTGTTAGTAGTGGTCGTTTGTTGCACATTACAAGGTAGTATTTTCTGATCCTGTCCCATTTTGTCCACTATTTTCCTGTGCCATTTTATACTTCCACCAATAGGCCTACCCTATTACAGACTTTTTACCTACATAATATATTGTATGTAAACTTGTCTTGGTAATGAGTATAGCTGAAATACTGCTACACTTGAGGATGTTAAACAACAATCAATCAAACGTCATTGTTATCAATGGCCTAATGGTGCTCTAAAGGTAACTAAAAATTGAATTAAAACCATTTACTAATAGAAGTCTGGGTTTAGACCGATTTCTTAGTGTTTTAACTATTATTGAGTTATGCAGCATCAGATCTTGAACAATAGTGGCCATGTTTTACAGAGTGCCTTGCTGCACAGTTTGACCATTGGTCATTGTATTTATTCATTGTTAAGAAGGCAATACACAAGGGAAGTCAAACCACATCAGTTTTGGATCAATGCAATGTTGATTGATGATAAGAGACCCTTTTCAAATGATAAATTTTTACTAATTTGTAAAGATGTAAAAGTTATAGAGTTCTTGCCCGTTAATTTGTCTGTGATGAAAGATTTGTGAACTTTTGATGAACTGTTTGACCAGTTGGGTGTGATGAATTTTGTAATGGTTATCTTATGTTTTCCCTTGGATAGGGGCATAACAAGCCTTATATTTTAGGTGACAATTATCTTGTCACTGAAATGATTTTTAAAATCATATTAACTCTTTTCATTAATATTTTTTTTTATTGAGATGAAATTGGTAAGCATTATGCTGTTCATATTAACTGTTGAGTTTGCTTTTTCTTGACATCTTTCTGCTAATGTTATAAATAAAAACGAAAATTGCAAAAAAAAAACCTGAAATTTTAGCACACTTTGTGGTTGTTCCGTTTTTGGGCCCCTTGACATTTTTCTGCTAATGTTATAAATAAAAAAGAAAATTGCAAAAAACCCTGAAATTTTAACACACTTTGTGGTTGTCCGGTTTTTGGGCCCTTTGGGTTTCTTGTGCCCAAAGATTTTTTAAGATCATTTGACTTTTTGGACTGAGTGTACATAGTGAAGGTTGTTCAAGAAACATGTCAAAAATTATTAAGTTACATTTCTAGGTTTTATTTTCACCAGAATATGCATTTTTAGATGTTTGAATTTTTTTTTTTATTATAAAGAAATAGCAGCTAACATTTTTTATGGCTAATTCAGAAATTGTGTTAGATTTTATAGCATTATGAAATAGAGAAAATCTGGACGACCTATTTGACTTTTTCTTTCTTATCTACTGGACTTCTAAACAGTGACCATGCTAATATTCCTACCAAGATGATATCATTTTCAAAATTGTTCCATAAATAATTAAGCTAAAAGAGATAAAATAATCTCATGGGAAAGCAGTGACTTCTCAGTCATGGTTTTGTACTATAAATTAAGAGGAAATTAATTTACAGATAAAAGCAGACTGTTTATCTCACCTGAACCAAAGTTATCTTACCTGAACCATCATTGACCACTGGCCAGACTTCCTCTGTGTGTATTGGCTCATATCAATACATGCTTTAACATGCACCTGTTAATTAATACTCTCTTTGATCTTTTTTCTTTCTTGTCACCTTAAATATGTTTGTTCCTTGAGATTGTGTTTTATGTGTGTTTTCTTTTCATTTTGTAGGAAGGTATTAAGTGGAAATAATTAACATATAAATATATTAAATTGATATATTGACACTATTCGGTGCCTTTGAAGATCAAAATATATTTTAGAGATAAGCGAAAATGACACATGACTCTTAAATTGTTCTTTGAAGAATTCTAATGATAATTTTGATCAATTTAAAACATTTGCGATTCAATTATGTTTTAAGATAAAAAAAATTTATGATGGTCGGACCTGATTTTTTTCATGAATGGGTCGTTTCTCAGAGGAATTTATTGTGTTTTAATTGTCTCATAATCTTTAATTATTTGGAACTCTTACTTATAATTATGTACATCATTTAGTGAACCGTTTATATGAGTTATTTCCCTTACAAAATTGAGTTACTCCCCTTTAGCCAGATTTGATCAGTTGTACCTTGGATCTCTCACTTATAATTATGTACATCATTTAGTGAACCGTTTACATGAGTTATTTCCCTTACAAAATTGAGTTACTCCCCTTTAGCCAGATTTGATCAGTTGTACCTTGGAACTCTTACTTATAATTATGTACATCATTTAGTGAACCATTTACATGAGTTATTTCCCTTACAAAAATGAATTACTCCCCTTTCACCAGATTTGACCAGTTGTACCTTTGAACCCTTTACATGAGTTATTTCCCTTACAAAAATGAGTTACTCCCCTTTCACCAGATTTGATCAGTTGTACCTGGTACACTTGAGTTTTAATACACCACTGTGATTCTGACACTTTAATTCCCTTCAGGTAATTGAAAATACCAGTGACTTTATTGTCTTTGTGTATTAGGTGACAGTGTTGCATGTTTTAACAACATTTATGGATCACCTGGAATATTTGTACAAGATAGGAATGTTTTTGTCTTCCATCTAACAGTACTCATTAAGGCTATCAAGTTCATAGAAAATTACCTATCAGGTTCACAATGTAATGTTTTCCATTGTTAATATTTCTTGGGTGGCACAAAGGGGCACTGGTGAGGGGTATTTGAAATAAGAAATATTTTGTGCTTTGACATTATTACTAATCGTCATATTTTTAATATTATATTCTGTATAAGTATAATATGAAGAGTTAATGACCTATGTAAATTGATATTGTATGGTTAAGGTATTCTACTAAAGTACAATTTTACAGTAGATTCTAAACCCAAGTATGACCCTCCTTTGTTGTTCTTTTTAAAGTATACAATTATTGATATAACAGATTAAAATTATTTTCTCAGGATCAGTGTCAGCATTTAAGCCTCAATACACATCCCTTAGTATACTCTCAACACTTGACCTTGACACAGGTGACCTTTGACATCCAGATATATTGATTAAATTCTAATGTAAAGTTTAGTCAAGGATGATAAGATGATCACTTTAATTTTGTAATGATAGGGAAGGAAAGAGTAGAAAAGGAAATAATTTTCTAATTCCATCAATAAGTGGTGCACTTATATAGATGCAGTAATAGTAGATATGTATACTACATATGTACAAATGTATACTTTGATATAGATATATACCATTTAGTTGTAGTACTATTGCTCTTATAAGTGGTAGTTGTGTCAGGAGGAATGGGAAATCCTCCCTCTGCTGTTCTTATATTGGTTTAAAATGCAAAGGGAAACTCCAGAAAATTGTATGATTTTATTTTTTGGGTTGAATTCAGACTTTTTTTTCATTAATTTGCCTTCTGATGAAATCATACTTTTTGTCCATTTTTGATTACACCTTTGGTTTTCTCTAAAGTTTATTTTTATCTGTGTCACTGGCTATTGGCTTTTAAAGGAACCATACATTTTATTCTGAGAGATTTCAGTTGGGTTTTATTTTGTTTTTCTTTATATATTAGGAAAATGTCATTTGTTATAATCCAATCTTAATTAATCTTGAAAAAACTATCATTTAATAGCATAAAGCTAAAATACAAGAGGCAGAAATCCACCCTACCACAATCTGAGACCAATTACAATGTCAATGTATTATCCATGGTTAATATACAATGTCAATTATTATCCCTGGTTAAAATACAATGTCATTGATTTTCCACGGTTAATATACATGTCATTGATTATCCCTGGTTAATATACAATGTCATTGATTATCCATTGTTAATATACAATGTCATTGATTATCCATGGTCAATATACAGTTTCATTGAGTATCCCTGTTTTACAATGTCATTGATTGTCCCTGGTTTACAATGTCATTGTTTATTCATTGATTATACAATGTTATTGATTATCCATGGTTAACATACAATGTCAATGATTATCCATTGTTAATATAAATGTCATTCATTATCCCTAGCTAATACAATGTCATTGATTATCCCTGGTTAAAATAAAATGGCATTGATTATCTGTGGATAAAATACATTGTCATTGACTATCCTTGGTTAAAATAAAATGTTATTGATTATCCCTGGTTAAAATACAGTGTCATCAATTATCCTTGGTTAAAATACAATGTCATTGATTATCCATGGTTAATATACAATGTCCTTGTTTATCTCTGGTTAATATACAATGTCATTGATTATCCCTGGTTAAAATACAATGTCATTGATTATCCTTGGTTAAACTACAATGTCATTGATTATCCATGGTTAATATACAATGTCAATGATTATCCATGGTTAATATACAAGGTCTTTGAGTATCCCTGTTTTACAATGTCATTGATTGTCCCTGGTTAATATACAATGTTAATGATTATCTCTTATACAATGTCAATGATTATCTCTTATACAATGTCAATGATTATCTCTGGTTAAATTTCCATTGGTGCTTATTTCAGATAAGAATCCTCTCCTTTTATTGGTTAATAGCAATTGATTTTTTTGTGAATTTTGTAAATTTTTAAATTCCCCAAGTTTATACTAAATTTAAAACAAAACAAAAATGTTACCCCCAAAGGATCAGTTGGTTTCTTAAAGGAAAATAAATATACATGATATAAGTAAACAAACAAGTACTAATTAGTAAGGAATTGAGGAAGTGTTTGACATTCCTAACTAATTAATATATCATTAACATAGAGGACTGACAGGTGTACAGGTTAAAACATCTGGTACCAATATTATGATACTTAGTATATAGATTGTATGGAAAGCTTATGAAACTCAAGACAGAGAGTGAGTGATTGTTGTTTAATACAAACTAAGCAATTGAAAATCAATACATGTATCGTTTTACAGTGTCATTTTTCCAAGGCAAACATGTCATGTAAATATGTGAGGTTATTTCATCCTGACCAATCACTCATTCCCCCTCCCCCCAAATAAATTATTAATAGTTATTATGAACTATGTTTCTCTGTTTAGGGAACCTGTCCATAAGTTTTTACTGGTTAACTTTTTCAGTCATATTTTAAAGTGACATGTATTGTTTCATCCTCCTTCCCCCACAAATAAAATTAACAGTTATAATGAATATTGTTTCTTTCTTGGGAAGACTTGCCTCATTTTGTTTTACTGCTTGAAACATCACTGTTTATTTCTGTTTTACAGGGGACAGTTGTTTTGGGTAGTATTATTTTATTACAAATTAAATCTTTTGAAAAAACATCAGTAATTGTCAAGTCTTCTAATAGTGGTTCAAAACATGGCAACCCAAACCTAATTTTTTTTTCACATGCATAAAAAATATTTAATGATGAACTTTCCCAAGACTATATTCTCACATGCTTTCTCATCATCCTTTTGTTCTCATTATAAATCGCCTTCAACAAGCAAATGAATGTCATATAAATTTTGTTACTTTAAAATTTGACTTGGCACAAAGTTGTTTGAAATCTGGAATTTATAATCTGATAAGACCAAGATATTGGAGACTTGGTCATCTAATTATTTAGAAATCAAATGAATAAATGAAATAAAAACAGAGGCAGGTTGACCTGGTATGTGCCTCCTGAGAGGTCATCTAATTAATGGCAGTCTAGACCTCTTAACATATTGTCTTCAATTCAATAACATGATTATAACAGTTGTATTATGTTATACCTGATGCTTAGAATTAGATGAAAGTGGTGTTAAACACCATAAACCCTAGAATTAGACATTAGACAGGAAACAGACACATTTTGGCAACGGACTAAAAAATGAAAACAAAAAATAATAAGGTCCAAACTGTTCCAAAATCTAATAAGGATGTTTGCCTTGATGGCACAGGCTTGATAATTTACCTGTGTGGTTGGCAGGAAATCAAAAATTCCGCTTGTCTTTCAATGAAGGCTCAACTTTAAATTGTCATTATTATTTTGTTATTTACAATAATTTAATAATTCTTTCAGAAATGAAAATTATATAGCAATAATTAATTCACATCGAAGGTTTGATAAAAAGATTGGAAATTCAATCTTGTTTTATTTATTTTTGAAGCGTAAAAATGCATTATTTCATATCAGAATTATGAATTTATCATATCAAAATTAAAAAAATGTAAACTGACAGAACAAATATGAATTTTCTTAAGTCTCTAAAACAATGAACAGAACCAAAACTGGTTTGGAAATAAAAAAGTTATAAAAGTTTAAAAATTGGTTACTTTCCTGTCAGTTACTTTATTGTTTTACTGCCAACCAATTATTTGTTTAATGACATGCAAATTAGTGAATATGACATTACTAATGAGATTGGCGAACATTCCTATAAGAAAACTATATTGATTAATTGGTGTTTAATGCCAACTTTAGCAGTATTTCAGAAACTAGTAGAAACAATTGTAAAATAGACACCTAAAACACATATGCACATTGCTCATTCTCCTGAATTGTATGGATCTACATATGGTATTTTTATCTGTTGGATATTTCTTTTTTTTTGGAAGAATTTTTCTTTCTTTAATATTTACTTTTTATACCTTTAGGGGCCCAGCGGCTCTTTTCACAAAAATTATTACGATAAAAAATTGTCGTAAGTGTAAAGCTAAGATTAAAAAGAGTTTCACAAAAATACTTACGATAATCTTAAGTGTAAAAATAGTCCTAACTTTACGTGTAAAACTAACCTGTCTTAAGTGTAAAATTTTGATCTTAAGAGAAATAGTTGTCTTATCTTTTATCGTAAGTGAAAAAATTCGAAAACAAATCTGGTTAATTCTTTTAATTTTATATTTCAAATTGGGAACGATCGACAATCGAAAAGACTACTAGCAAACTTGTTAAAAATTCTTCTTCTTTTTATTATTATTATTTTTTATTTTAAAAAAAATGGAATACGGGATTTTCTTCTAGATATCTACAGTCTCCGCATACAAAAGTTTTGTATAAACAGTCGCTTTAGGACTGGAAGTTTCTGGATCCAATGATATCGTTTTGATTTTGCCTTATATTAGTAATATAATTTATTAATTTCTGGCAACTTCGATGATCATCGAACACTCTGGCAATACCTAAACTTGTGTACATTCTTCTGTTATATTAATATAAATATATAACAGGGATATTTATTCGTCTTCGTGATTGATAGATGACAAACACATCTTAATTTGGATTATCTCAAAAAAATCAGAATAAATTTTCATCAGTAAAAGAACAAGTGTTTAATTTTATGTGGGATGGGATTAATTGAAAAAAAAGGGGGGGGTTAATATTTTGCTGACAAATAACCGATAAAATGAGTTATATGAATAGGTTTTTTTTTCACACTCCCTTAAAAAATAATTCTACTTAGAGTAACCATGCATGGATGGTGACGCACAACTCCAAGTAATGATAATTATTATAGATCATTTTAATTTACATGCATTATAAATGTTCCTTTATATGAAAATCATACCCGTTCATATTTTGTGCAGTTATTGGTGACCAGACCGATTCATATATTAGATAAAAATTCAATATAAACATACAAACACATCATAGCATAAAAAAACTGCTTATAAATCAGTGCCGGGGATATTTTATTTTGGAAAAAATTGTTTTGTTGTGCTATGGAAATGAAACTAGGTTGCTAAGAAAGATGGTTTATGGTGTTTAATGCCCCTTTCAGCAATATATAGGTCAGTTTTATTGGTGGAGAAAACTGGAGTACTCAGTGAAAACCACTGACCTGTCACAAATCACTGACAAACTTTATCACATAATGTTGTATCGAGTACACCTAAGGAAGAATTTTTATCTTAAGTGTAATTTTAGTCGTAAGATAATCTTTGTGAAAAGGACTTAGGAATTGTCGTAAGATAATCTTAAGTGAAAAAGTTAGGACTATAGTTACAAATTTTTGTGAAAAGAGCTACAGGTTCGCAAGGTTTTAGAAAATAGCCTGTGAATATTCACCACTTATATATGGGGTTAGGGTTAGGTTTATAGTGTTTAACACCACTGTAAACAATATTTCAGTTATATCGATGCAGTCATTTTTATTGGTGGAGGAAATCGGAGTACCCGTAGAAAACCACCGACCTGTCACAAGTCACTGACAAACTTTATCACATAATGTTGTATCTAGTAGACCTCGCAATGAATGGGGGTTCATATTGAGAAGGAGAACATATTTTATATATTATATATTTTCTTATGAGGGCCATAATGTGGTCATGATCGTATAGTAGTTGGATTTACAACTACCTATGCATCAAACAAACAAAACAATATATTTTCTTATTTTTAAGCTGACAAGACAACCAGTTCAATTTACCAAAATAAGAAATTGTCCCGGAGTGGCAGGAAAATCAAAATACCGAAATGGCTTCAGAATAGTAAAGAATTAGAAACTAGTGTATCTGAGATGGAAGATATAGAGACCCCTGTTTCCAGTCAAGAAAACGATGCAGAATTTCCATGCAGTATTTGTGGGAAAAGGTTCCGAATGGAGAAATATGTACGTCATCATAAAGTAGAGGTTCATAAAATATCACGAACAGCTGAAAAAGATCATGAAAATTTAAGTGATGATTTAGTCATTTCTGAGGAAGACAAAATACCAAGAGAAATAAAAAGAAAATGTAACACAGAATCCAAAAAGGGGAGACAATTGACAGTTGAAAGCGAAAGTCACTGTGGTGAAAAAGGTTCGGAGGTCAAATTTGAGAAAATGAAAAGAGATGATGAAAACTTGGAACATGAAGAACAAATAGTGTGTGAAAATTTTGGTGAGATTCGTGACTCCTCGCTGGTTCTAAAGATGGAAGACGGTAATATAAATGGCTCTTCTGACAAGGAAGAAAATAACCCTGACCTTGAATTTAATTTTCAGTCACAAAATATTGGCAACTCAAAGACGGAGACCCTCTCACAAATTATATGTAACTATTGGTATTGTCAGCAAACATTCTCAAAGAAATCTAATTTGACTCGTCATCTTAAGAGGGTACATGGCGAGGGTGCAATGAAGGCTAAAGTGCAAAGTTCAAATATTGAAGCCAAAAGGAAAGAATTCAGATGTGGACAGTGTGATGAAGTCATGTACTCGCTGAAGGAGAAAATTCGTCATGAATTAGATGTTCATGATTTGGTGATGCTGGAAAAATCTGATAGTGACCTCAGTTATAAATGTCCGATTTGTAAAGTTAGTCAGCAAACCATGGAGAGTATAAAGAGGCACATTCAAGACCATTTTCAAACTAACCTGTCTGAATTGACGTGTAGAATATGTAAGGTACAATGCAAAAGTAAAAATCGGTTACAGAATCACATGCTAATTCATGGAGAAGCAAAATTTCCCTGCAATATTTGTGGTAAAAAGTTTCACATGATGAAATATGTTCGTCCTCATATAAAAAAAGCGCACAAAAAAATATTCTCAGCAGCTGAAACAGAAGATGCAATGGCAAGCAATGATATAGATGAAAATGTTAGAATGAAAGAAAGTAAACAAATTAAGCCTAGACTCCAAACACCAGGAATATGTGATGTTTGTGGTAAATCCTATACTTCTCAAAAATCTATGTTAGATCATCGGACAATTCATTTTGAGGATAGGCCATACCCATGCACAAAGTGCAACAAAAAATTCAGGTTACAGAACATTTTAAGGAACCATATGATGATCCACCGGGACACTAAGGATTACGTTTGCGAACATTGTGGACAATCGTTTAAAATTTCAAAAGAGTTACGCAAACATTGTTTGCGATATCATGATAAGGTTGATTACAAGTGTGAAATATGTGATCGCAAATTCTTGTCATTGGCTGGTAAAAAATACCATGAAAGTTCTCACAGTGATAACAAATCACATGCTTGCGATGTATGTGATAGTAGTTGGGCCACTGCTTCTCAGCTGAAGTTTCATAGAAAGACACATTCTGGTTTGTACAAAAAGTTTCATTGCAAAATATGTCAATTTAAGACACCAGCACTGTCGAAACTGAAACGCCATTTAGCGTCGGCTAAACATAAAGAGAATTGTCTGTCTGCAGGTCACACGGACATTTCCATTGCAGCAATGATGGAAAATACAGACATTGTTGAGAAATTGAATTCAGAAGATGGAAAGATAGATACAGAAAATGATAAAACAAAGAAAGAAACATCACAGGTTCAAGGTCAAACAGAAGTTGTATCCATGGAAACTGGTGAAATTATTTCTAGTCCATTACAGGGACAAAGTTCAACAGAACAATTGCAAGTAGTAGAGGTTGAATGTTGTGATATGACAGAGAATTTGGTAGAAGGCTCTCAAATCATCTACACAGAACAAGGTGGAATATTGTAGTATCGTGGAGAAAGGGGTAAAACTTACATTTATGATCCGTCAGTCAATCAAGCTTTCAAATCTATATTAAAACATCAAAACTCGTGAAATATAAATAATGTAGCATACACACGTACATCAAGATTTCATTCACAAGGTATTTGTTGCTATTCATTATATTAGTAAGGGCCTGGGTGGATCAATAATTGGGTTACCTAACAACTCAAACAAGTCTATCACCACTAGGGTGTGGATTCGCGCCTGGCTTTGTCAATTACAAAAAGATTGCACTCGAGTCGCAGCCGCAAGTAATGAAAGTTTACCAGTTGCTTGCCCATGGTCACTGGGGTAAAGCTGATGACCGTAACTGCAATTACGGTCATCCCAAGATGGCAGACGTGGAATCAGGTGAGAATCTTTTTTTGTCGATTTAAATGTTTCTGTAATGTATTTTAAATGGCACATGCATTGGTACGATAGTAATCTATGAACTTATCACAAGGAAATCACAAATTACGACTGAAAATTGAGATGACCGTAATTGCAGTTTTCAGTTACGGTCATCTTAGCGCTTTTTTAAAATCGGATTTTCTCTTTCATATACCTGTACCTTTTTCAGTCGTAATTTGTGATTTCCTTGTGAAACGTTCATAGATTACTATCGTACTAATGCATGTGTCATTTAAAATACATTATAGAAACATTTTAATCGGCAAAAAAGAATCTTACCTAATTTCATGTCCGCCATCTTGGGATGACCGTAATTTACAGTTACGGTCATCAGCTTTACCCCAGTGCATGGTCAGTGGTTCTCTCTGGGTATTCCAGGTTCTTCCACCACTAAAACTGGTCGTCATGATATAGCTGAAATATTCCTGAAATAAATCAAATCAAATGTATTTATGTAAATTGGATTATTCTATTAATAGATTTCAACTAAAAGTCATTTTTGAATACAAGTATTAAAAAAAACGTAAAATTTGTATTTTGAATATAAAAAAAACGTAAATGCCTCAGATCACTTAAGCTTGCTGTAAATGTCATGCGTTACTTTTATTGTTAATTTAAAAATAGAACATTTGTGATATAATTCCCTGTTCTTTTTGATTACTATATCACAATTCCAAGCCGACCAATTTTTGCTTTTACTCCTTATTTAGTGTTTCATGCTTTGCGGAGAAGCACCATATATATCAGTTTAATCATCTTTGGTCTCAAACCCACAATCTATTGCACTCAAGGCTATACACTAACAAAATGAGTTATCTTTCGTATTATGTCATAATGTATGTCATCATCAGCTCTGGTTATTTATTCTGTGTGTTTTTATTTGTTTGTTTGTTTGATAATGTTTAATGCCACTTTCAATAATATTTCAGTTTTATTGTGGTTGTCAGTTTTATTGTTGGAGGAAACCAGAGAAAACCACCGACCTGTGGCAAGTCACTGACAAACTTTATCACATAATGCTGTACAACTTGCCCTGATAGTGATTAGATCTCACAACATCAGTGATAATAGGCACTGATTTCATGCGTAGTTGTAAATCCAACTACCATACGATCATGGCCATGACAGCACCCTTATTCTGTGTGTAATTTATGTGTTTATAATTGATGTTGTTAATGATGTATTTAAAATGTTTATTTATATTGTATTCTATAAAGTGTATTACTTTTGAATGAATAAAAACTGTTTATTATCATCAGTCATAATCATACAAGGTAACAGTTCATTGAATAAAAACTGTTTATTATCATCAGTCGTAATCATACAAGGTAACAGTTCACTGAATAAAAACTGTTTCTTATCATCAGTCGTAATCATACAAGGTAACAGTTCATTGAATAAAAACTGTTTATTATCATCAGTCGTAATCATACAAGGTAACAGTTCATTGGGCATTGTACTTTCAGAGGAGAAAATTTTAAAAATCAAGCCAATCAAAAACAAGATTTTCCCATGGTGGCCATGTTTGTTTTCCAATCTGGACCAAATGAGGAAACTTTATACAGAACCTACCAAATTTCAATTAATTTGGCCTAATGGTTTAATTTTAGAGAAGATTTTTTTTAATTGACCAATCAGAACAAGAACTGCCTATGGGAGCCATGTTAGTTGTCTGCTAGGCACGAAATATGGAAATTTTGTTCAGGACCTCCCATACAAACATCATTCCTACAAGGTAACAATTCATTCAGAGGAGAATGCTTCTTTTTATTGTGGCCATGTTTGTTAATGGATCAGATCGGGACAAGATAAGTAATCTTTAAAGAGAACCTTCCATAGATGTTTCATACCAAGTTCTGGTTCATTTAGCCAAGCGGTTTCAGAGGAGAAGATTCAAATGTTAAAAGTTAAACTTAATTGGATGAGTGGGTTATTTGTAATGATCATCATTTTCAGCACTTTACAGTTGTATCTTGACTACCAGATTTAATGGAGATGGGGATATGGTGTTTAATGCCACTTTTAGCAATATTTCAGTTCATATGGTGGC
>MJUT01012166.1:75399-90803 GCA_002080005.1 Gigantidas platifrons | reverse complement strand
ACTGTTTATTATCATCAGTCGTAATCATACAAGGTAACAGTTCATTGGGCATTGTACTTTCAGAGGAGAAAATTTTAAAAATCAAGCCAATCAAAAACAAGATTTTCCCATGGTGGCCATGTTTGTTTTCCAATCTGGACCAAATGAGGAAACTTTATACAGAACCTACCAAATTTCAATTAATTTGGCCTAATGGTTTAATTTTAGAGAAGATTTTTTTTAATTGACCAATCAGAACAAGAACTGCCTATGGGAGCCATGTTAGTTGTCTGCTAGGCACGAAATATGGAAATTTTGTTCAGGACCTCCCATACAAACATCATTCCTACAAGGTAACAATTCATTCAGAGGAGAATGCTTCTTTTTATTGTGGCCATGTTTGTTAATGGATCAGATCGGGACAAGATAAGTAATCTTTAAAGAGAACCTTCCATAGATGTTTCATACCAAGTTCTGGTTCATTTAGCCAAGCGGTTTCAGAGGAGAAGATTCAAATGTTAAAAGTTAAACTTAATTGGATGAGTGGGTTATTTGTAATGATCATCATTTTCAGCACTTTACAGTTGTATCTTGACTACCAGATTTAATGGAGATGGGGATATGGTGTTTAATGCCACTTTTAGCAATATTTCAGTTCATATGGTGGCAGTCAGTTTTATTGGTGGAGGAAATCAGAGTAGCTGGAGAAAACCACTGACCTGCTGCAAGTCACTGACAAACTTTATCTGATAATACCCCTTCAGTATATATTCAAACTCTTCTTGTCACCTAAGCACAATTCCAACTCATAACTTTATTGGTGATAGGCACTGATTGCACAGGACCTCACATACATCATACAAAGTAAAAATTCATTTACATGTATTAGGGAAGGGTGTGATGTTTGACACCACTTTCAACAATATTTCAGTTATATCGTGACCATCAGTTTTATTGATGGAGGAAACCGGACAAAACCACCAACCTGCAAGTCACTGACAAACTTTATCAAATAATGGTGTTTCGAGTACATAAGCAGGATTCAAACTAACAACTTTACTAGGCACTGATTCCACAGATTGTTGTGATCACGACTTTACTAGGCACTGATTCCACAGATTGTTGTGATCACGACTTTACTAGGCACTGATTCCACAGATTGTTGTGATCACGACTTTACTAGGCACTGATTCCACAGATTGTTGTGATCACGACTTTACTAGGCACTGATTCCACAGATTGTTGTGATCACGACTTTACTAGGCACTGATTCCACAGATTGTGATCACGACTTTACTAGGCACTGATCATGATTCCACAGATTGTTGTGATCACGACTTTACTAGGCACTGATTCCACAGATTGTTGTGATCACGACGACCCCCTGGGGGAGGGGAAGCTCCGACAGTTGTTATACGTTTGTACATATATGTTCCGAACTTAAAAATCGTAATTGATGAATGTGTTTAGACCATAGGTGGATCCAGACATTTACATAAAAGGGGACCCCTACATATACAATATATGTACACGGTCAATTTTTTTGTTTGAAACAGATACACAGAGACAAAAAATGCATTTATTGTGTCGATCTAAATTCCAATATGGCAGCCAAACACATGAAATGTTTAACATTGAACGCTATGAAAGAAAATGTTTAAAGATCTTTCTCTGGAACCAAAGAGGACCTCATCATAATCTCAAGGAAAATTAACTTGTTCTCGCCATGATATGGCTGAAAAATTGCTGATTGCGTTAAACAACAATCACTCACTCACTCAATGTAAATTTTAAAGCAATATAACGTAAATAAATGTTACAGTGAATTATAAAAACTAATAATATTAAAAAATATATAGAATTTTCTTTCATGGTTATTCTCGTTTTTTTACCAGTAATTGCATGCATAATGCAGTAAATTTTGTTTTAAATAACTGGACGTTATTTTACATGGAGTTGCCGTTTCTGGAAATATTCCAAAATGACAATAAACCGTTGTTATACGAAACATGAATCAGGAAAAGAATAAAATGATAAAAAATATAAAATTACAAGACAAATGTATGAAAGGCAATTATCCCCTCGCCAACGAAGTTGCGAAGGGATATAGTAACACTAACATCCATCCGTAATATCCTTGTGAAAACTCTAGAATCAACATCCTTCAATGGATTTTGACCAAACTTTTGGCACATACTTAGTCCTTAAGAGATTCTGAAACCCTATTGATTTTCAAGGTCATATGTCAAAGGTCAAGGTCACCGGGTCAAAATTTTTACCGCATAACATCCTTGTTTTTTACCGCATAGCATCAATGACTTTTGGTCAAACTTGACACATACTTAGTCCTTAAGAGAATCTTGTACCCTATTGAGTTTAAAGGTCAAGGTCAGTGGGTCAAATTTTTTACCGCGTAGCATCCTTGTGAACACTCTAGAATCAACATCCTTCAATGGATTTTGACCAAACGTGGTACATACTTAGTCCTTAGAGGAGTCTGGAATCCTATTGATTTTCAATGTCATAGGTCAAAGGTCAAGGTCACAGAGTCTAATTTTTACCTTATGAACACTCTAAAATCAACATCCTTCAATGGATTTTGGTCAAACTTGGTACATACTTAGTCCTTAAGAGAATCTGGAACCCTATTGATTTTCTAGGTCAAAGGTCAAGGTCGCCCGGTCAAATTTTTTACTGCATAACATCCTTGTGAACACTAGAATCAACATCCTTCAATGGATTTTGACCAAACTTGGTACAATCTTAGTCCTTAGGAGAGTCTTGAACCCTATTGATTTTCAAGGTCAGAGGTCAAGTTTATGACACGGTCTATTTTTTTTACCTTTTGAACAGTCGAATCAACATCCTTCAATGGATTTTGATCAAACTTGGTACATATTTAGTCCTTAAAAGAATCTGGAACCCTATTGATTTTCAAGGTCATATGTCAAAGGTCAAGGTCACCAGGTCAAAAGTTTTACTTCATAACATCCTTGTTGACACTCTAGAATCAACATCCTTCAATGGATTTTGACCAAACTTTGGTACATACTTAGTCCTTAGGAGAGTCTGGAACCCTATTGATTTTCAAGGTCAAGGTCAAGATCTAATTTTTACCTTGTGAACACTCTAGAATCAACGTCCTTCAATGGATTTTGACCAATCTTGGTACATACTTAGTCCTTAAAAGAATCTGGAACCCTATTGATTTTCAAGGTCTAAGGTCAAGGTCACCGGGTCAAATTTTTTACCACGTAACATCAATGGATTTTGGTTAAACTTGGTACATACTTAGTCCTTAAGAGAATCTGGAACCCTATTGATTATCAAGGTCACCGGGTCAAATTTTTTAATACGTAGCATCCTTGTGAACACTCTAGAATCAACATCCTTCAATGAATTTTGGTACATACTTAGTCCTTAAGAGAATCTGGAACCCTATTGATTTTCAAGGTCAAAGATCAAGGTCACCAGGTCAAATTTTTTACTGCATAACATCCTTGTGAACACTCTAGAATCAACATCATTCAATGGATTTTGACCAAGCTTGGTACATTCTTAGTCCTTAGGAGAGTATAGAACCCTTTTGATTTTCAAGGTCAGAGATCAAGGTTATGACACAGGGTCTATTTTTTTACCTTTTGGACACTCTAGAATCAACATCCTTCAATGGATTTTGACCAAACTTGATACATACTTAGTCCTTAGGAGAGTATAGAACCCTTTTGATTTTCAAGGTCAAAGGTCAAGGTCACAGGGTCAAATGCTTTACCTTCTGAACACTCTAGAATCAACATCCTTCAATGGATTTCGGTCAAATTTTGTACACACTTAGTCCTTAAGATATTCTGGAACCCTATTGATTTCCAAGGTCAAAGGTCACCTGGTCTAATTTTTTACAACGTAACATCTTTGTGAACACTCTAGAATCAACACCCTTTAATGGATTTTGACCAAACTTGGTACATACTTAGTCCTTAGGAGAGTCTGGAACCCTATTTATTTGCAAGGTCAAAGGTCACAGGGTCTAATTTTTACCTTGTGAACACTCTGGAATCAACATCCTCCAATGGATGTTAGTCAAACTTGGTACATACTTAGTCCTTAAGAGAATCTGGAACCCTATTGATTTTCAAGGTCAAAGGTCAAGGTCACCGGGTCACATTTTTAGGCAAGGGGATACGCCACGCTTTGTGTTGCCCTTGTTGAAGTTGTTTATGGCTAAGTTTATGGACCAAGGGAAACTGGGTTACCAAAGAAAAACACGAGCCATCAGCAAGGAAAATAACAAACTTGTAATATCACATTTGACGTTGTATCAGCCACAGAAAGGTGTGAATCGAACTCATAACTTTTAGTGGCAATATGCAATCGATTGCATAGTAACATTGAAATTCAACTAACATATGATCGTTGTCATGATAATCACTGCAATGTAAGAATCAACATTGTAAATAACGCCACGATATAGCTGAAATATTGCTAATGTTGGCGTTAAACACCAATCAATCAATGTAAATGTGTTTGATGCTAGTGGATTTGTTGACCAATTTTTGTGTAAACCATGGCTGATCACACTCCGATACTCCCCACTCGAGAGTGTCGGAGTGGTCATCCGCAGGTTACACAATGTACCGACGGTGAGTTTAAGCTTTCTTTTCATAAAGTAAAAATAGCATATGATGATTTGACCCTCTGATTACAGATAAGTTTTATTTAAAGTCGGCATGTCAAAACAGGCAGTACAACACAAGCTTTAATGAGCTTTTAACGAACATACACAACACAAACTAAATAACAGTTAAAAACAACAAAAGCATGCATAGTTTAGAAAACACTTGTAATCGCAAAATAGCAAACAAGTTGAAGCACACATAGGCCTATATCACAGACAAAATAAGCATAAAATAAATTAAATCAAGCACAGTAACAAAGACTTAGATCTTAGAAAAACGGTGCTGGTATTATGAGCTAAAACACATTATACTGCTAATAAATACATTGTAAATAAAAATACTATACAAGAATAGAAAAGACATAGTATACTAAGACTGAATTAAATTCAGACCTCTTGCTTGCTCTCCTTTACTGTTGTGTCGTGGGTATGCGATCTCCAGAAATCCCATGCGAGTGATCTTGTGTCATGAGTATATTATGCTATGATAAATACGGTTGTGGCTCTTTTCGATCAATCGGAATGTTCGTAGCATGCAGAGCAGTTAATATCAGTTTCATAATCTTGCAATCGCCATTTCCATTGGATGTTGCAAAGGGTCAATTGCATGTGACCCGTAATGGGGTTTCCTCATATCTCCAATGCCGCGACATATCGGTAAGTGGAACAGGTGAGGGTTATAACGGCTCAGCCAAGATCTGGTAATCACATTCCCAAGTGGCCGTTAATAGATGCCCTTTCGGTGGCGCTTGTCAGGTGAAAATACAGGACGCCTGATCATGACCACGGGGGTTTACATGTATGGTCAAAAGCCAGGTTCAGGGGTATAGGTTGTCGATATGTCTGATGTTTGGAATTGCATAAGCATATTTGACGCCATACACTCTTGATCCTGGCTTCGATAATACATACATGTTTTACTGGCCTCGGTCGACAATAGTGATTAATATACATGAACCTATTACCGGAATTGTAGTAACCCCAACGGGTACACTAGTGGAACAGGAACTGCTACCTTTCCGGAGCACATTAGTTCACTCACGGTTTTTAGTGGGATTCTTTAGTTTTCTATGTAGTGTTTTGTAAATCATTGTTCGTTCTTTTTCTTTTGGTCATTATGTTGTCAGTCCTCCTTCGATTTACGGATTTTGATTACCCCTTTGCCATCTTTAAATTCTCCCTGATACATTATATCTTCAATATTCTGGTGTTAGTCACTCGAGGTATAGAAATATGACATTTCGTCCCCCTAGTAGTACAAGGTCGTAAGTGGTACATATGACCTTTTTAGATTTTTGCATATTTTTAATCGGCTTCAAAAGCTCTACAAGATGGTACACTCAGTTCCTGTAATATCCCTTTGGAAATAGCTAAATTTTGAAAAGGTTGTATCTACTACTTTTCTAAAGTAGAATTAAAAAGTCGTATCTGCATGAAGAAATCAACCAAAATTTTCCGACCAACTTTCATATTTGACATTGTAAGGTCGTAAGTGGCAATTACGACAAAACGTTTTTTCTCAATATCCGAAAATTAAGAAATGGCAGTTACGACCTTGTAATACTAGGGGGACATATTTACTCCAATGCGAGGCACATACGTACACTTCCGAATAAAAGTGCGGGCAAATCTAATACACAACTCTCGCTTGTAGAGGACTGAACGTAAATCAGTATATGATACACATAGAATGCCACCCTCCTTGTACACAGAAGGTCAAGGACAAATCGTCGGTTCAATATTGAAGGTGTAAACCATACCGGTCATCTAATTAGTAAGAAAAAATATGACTTTTAGAAACTACATTTGTGCAAATGTGCATGAGACACTAGTTAGATTTTTTGTACTAGCACCAAACATTACACTTATAAATACATAAATTAAATTAAAGAACGACGCTTTTGTTGCTGTTTCAAGAACGAGAGTAACCCTTATATGAATGTGAAAATGCCTCTAGCCTACAGAAGAGTGCTACTATTTATTTCTATCAATAAATGCTAAATACTGCCATTTTTTATCGGCAGATCTTTTTAGCCAATACTGGTTGTGTAAATATATTTTTCTTATAATATCTTTGGTCTGAAATTAGCGACCTAATAATTGATTCTTAGGTCAAAAACTGTTATCTTGTCTGTCGACTCACCCCTAGTTGAATTGAATAACAAGAATATTACGATATTTTTATTATTAAATACGGTGAATTTCACAAAATTATTAATCTTCAACCTCTAAAACTGGTCGCCATATAATATAGTTGAAATATTGCTTAAAGTGGCATTAAGCACCAAAAATCAATCAATCAATAAGATTATTAGAATAATATGCTACTCTGAATAACCCATCCATTTACCCCAACTTAACTTTGCTGGTTTTAACCATACTGCAATGTATACAAACATAAAATCTGTTCATGTTGATGATAACTGATATTGTTGAAAGTGACGTTAAATACCATAACCCTCTAACTACATTCGTGTTATCTCTGTAATACATGTACAAATGTATATCTCAAACTGAAACAGAAATGTTCAAAAGATATAATTTTGTAAAGTAGGTTTTTATCCAACAACTACTATAGATTACGACCAAGAAAGTCAACTATAAGTAGAAAGAATTCCAATATTAAACACTTCAATAAACATTGTGTTTTGTCACACAAATAAAAGATTTGAGCAGCCCTCGCCACGTATTTACAACAGACAGTGAATCCACGAGGGGACTCGTGGTATAGCTTTCTCAACTGCAGGATATACCACCCCCTCCCCGTAATTCAAAGGGGAGTTCACTGGTTGTGTGGAACGAATCCAATAGAAAACTTCAGAGGTAAGATCACGAGTGCCTTCCGACCGTCGTGTAGGGAAAATGTCACGTTTTGTACATAGATGAAACTTGAGGGGTTTGAACACGAGTGTCTCAATCGTGTATGGAAATTAAATGCCACACTTTTTGTACGTAGAGTACAACTTCCGAGGCAAGATCATGAGTGCCTCGATAGTGTATGGAGAATGCCACACTTTTTGTTTGCACGTACAGGACAACTTGAGAGGTAAGATCACGAGTGTCTCAATCGTGTATGGGGAATGCCACACTTTTTGTTTGCACGTAGAGGACAACTTGAAAGGCAAGATCACGAGTGCCTCAATCATGTACATTGTATGTAGAATGCCACACTTTTTGTACGTAGAGGACAACTTGAGAGGTAAGATCACTAGTGCTTCAATCGTGTATTGGGAAAGCCACACTTTGTACGTGGAGGACAACTTGAGAGGTAAGGTCACGAGTGCCTCGATCATGTATGGAGAATGCCACACTTTTTGTACGTAGAGGTAATATCACGAGTGCCTCAATCATGTATGGAGAATGCCACACTTTTTGTACGTAGAGGACAACTTGAGAGGTAAGATCACGAGTGCCTCAATCATGTATGTAGAATGCCACACTTTTTGTACGTAGAGGACAACTTGAGGGGTAAGATCACGAGTGCTTCAATCGTGTATTGGGAAAGCCACACTTTGTACGTGGAGGACAACTTGAGGGGTAAGATCACGAGTGCTTCAATCGTGTATTGGGAAAGCCACACTTTGTACGTGGAGGACAACTTGAGGGGTAAGATCACGAGTGCTTCAATCGTGTATTGGGAAAGCCACACTTTGTACGTGGAGGACAACTTGAGAGGTAAGATCACTAGTGCTTCAATCGTGTATTGGGAAAGCCACACTTTGTACGTAGAGGACAACTTGAGGGGTAAGATCACGAGTGCCTCAATCATGTATTGGGAAAGCCACACTTTGTACGTGGGGGACAACTTGAGGGGTAAGATCACGAGTGCCTCAATCGTGTATTGGGAAAGCCACACTTTGTACGTAGAGGACAACTTGAGAGGTAAGATCACGAGTGTCTCAATCATGTATGTAGAATGCCACACTTTTTGTACGTAGAGGACAACTTGAGAGGTAAGATCACGAGTGCCTCAATCATGTATGTAGAATACCACACTTTGTACGTAGAGAACAACTTGAGAGGTAAGATCACGAGTGCCTCAATAGTGTATGTAGAATGCCACACCTTGTACGTAGAGGACAACTTGAGAGGTAAGATCACGAGTGTCTCAATCATGTATGTAGAATGCCACACTTTTTGTACGTAGAGAACAACTTGAGAGGTAAGATCACGAGTGCCTCAATCATGTATGTAGAATGCCACACTTTGTACGTAGAGGACAACTTGAGAGGTAAGATCACGAGTGCCTCAATAGTGTATGTAGAATGCCACACTTTGCACGTAGAGGACAACTTGAGAGGTAAGATCACGAGTGCCTCAATAGTGTATGTAGAATGCCACACTTTGTACGTAGAGGACAACTTGAGAGGTAAGATCACGAGTGCCTCAATCATGTATGTAGAATACCACACTTTGTACGTAGAGGACAGCTTGAGAGGTAAGATCACGAGTGCCTCAATCATGTATGTAGAATGCCACACTTTTTGTACGTAGAGGACAACTAGAGAGGTAAGATCACGAGTGCCTCAATCATGTATGTAGAATGCCACACTTTTTGTACGTAGAGGACAGCTTGAGAGGTAAGATCACGAGTGCCTCAATAGTGTATGTAGAATGCCACACTTTGTACGTAGAGGACAACTTGAGAGGTAAGATCACGAGTGTCTCAATCATGTATGTAGAATGCCACACTTTTTGTACGTAGAGAACAACTTGAGAGGTAAGATCACGAGTGTCTCAATCATGTATGTAGAATGCCACACTTTGTACGTAGAGGACGACTTGAGAGGTAAGATCACGAGTGTCTCAATCATGTATGTAGAATGCCACACTTTGTACGTAGAGGACAACTTGAGAGGTAAGATCACGAATGTCTCGATCATGTATGTAGAATGCCACACTTTTTGTACGTAGAGGACAACTTGAGAGGTAAGATCACGAGTGCCTCAATCGTGTTTGGACGTGTTTTGCGGGGCCTAGCGGACAACTTGCACACGTCATTGGTGGATCTACTATGATGAAACTAATGGAACTTAAGCCTCGGCTTTGTCCATTATATTCATTTTTATACTGTGCCTGTGGTAATATAGACTTAATTCCACGCCCAATGCAATGCAATCTTTTCTAACCCTATGCATTATGTACATGTTGTTCCCGTGGCAACATAAACTCAAATACCGCGCCCATTCCAGTGTTACATTTTTTAATATATTATATTTTTACATGCCTTTCAAGCTTGCAACTATACTATGTGCAGTTATTGTGGCAGGAACTGCCTACCCTTCCGAAACATCCGAGTTCATATCCGGTTTGTAGTTGGTGTTGCTCAATCTTTACTTTTCTTTGTAATGATTTGTCGACCATTGTTACTCTTTTTGACAATCGTATTAATCTAATTAAATGTAATTTTTTGTATTTTTATGTGGCGATCAAATAACGCTGAAAATCAGATAAGTACGTCAATTGACCTTTTATTAATATTCGGATGTTCTCTATTTCTTCCCAAAAACCGCTATGCTTCTCAGACAATTAACTTTAAATTGAATCCGTTACCCTTCTTCTAGATTGAAGAACGGAATTAACCGAGTTGTGAATTTTGTGTTGTCAATAGCTATAGATTTTAAAGGCTCGTCGCTAATTGGTCGGTTAAAATTTTACCTCTGACTAAATGTTGTTAGTTCTGTTATGTCTTCCCCCACTTTGTGGGGAGACATATTGCTTTTGTCCTGTCCGTCTGTCCGTCACACAGTTTGTCAGCGCAACTCCTCTGAAACTACTGAACAGAATTTCATGAAACTTGGTAGGTAGTAAGGACACCATATGTAGTTGTGCACATTACCAGGATATTTGGATCGCCTGAATTTTGTGGGAGTTATGCCCCTTTGAACTTAGAAATTTCCCGAAATTTACTACTGAAGCAGCTTGTCAGCGCAACTCCTCTGAAACTACTGAACAGAATTTCATGAAACTTGGTAGGTAGTACGGACACCATATGTAGTTGTGCATATTACCAGGAAATTTGATCCCCTAAATTGTGTGGGAGTTATGCCCCTTTGAACTTAAACATTTCCCGAAATTTACTACTGAAGCAGCTTGTCAGCGCAACTCCTCTGAAACTGCTGAACAGAATTTCATGAAACTTGGTAGGTAGTAAGGACACCATATGTAGTTGTGCATATTACCAGGAAATTTTGATCTCCTGAATTTTGTGGGAGTTATGCCCCTTTGAACTTAGAAATTTCCCGAAATTTACTACTGAAGCAGCTTGTCAGCGCAACTTCTCTGAAACTACTGAATAGAATTTCATGAAACTTGGTAGGTAGTAAGGACAACATATGTAGTTGTGCATATTGCCTAGAAATTTTGATCCCCTAAATTTTGTGGGAGTTATGCCCCTTTGAACTTTAAAATTTCCCGAAATATACTTCGGAAGCAGCTTGTCAGCGCAACTCCTCTGAAACTATAGCTACTGAACAGAATTTCATGAAACTTGGTAGGTAGTAAGGACACCATATGTAGTTTAAAAAAGTTTTTTTTTTGTTATTCATTGAAGCTTAATTTTATTTGTTACCTAAATAGATTTTTTACCTTTGACTACAGTTTGTGGGACGAGGGGAGACATACGTTTTTTGGGGGGAAAAACAAACTTTAATTTTAAATTGTAATAAAACATTACCAAGGTAAATGTACAATTACGAAAAAGAAGAGACATGGTCAACAAAACGAACAATCTCCTCTCGCCTTCACTCACTGAAAACGAAATAAGATCACGACATACGACGTTAGAAATCCAGGTTCTGACTTGGTACAGGAACAAACATGCGGCGGGGTTAAAACGTATGATGAGTTGTCATTACTTTGAACATGTGTTTATTTGTCGAGTTGAAGCTACACTAACATGTTATTTTTAGCTGACTTGATCCGAATAGTCATAGCCAGGTATATTCATGATGCTATGTCGGTCGTTGCCTGTCGCAGTGTGTCACTCACCAACATAGATATTTTCAGTAAGAACTAAACTGACTAACTATGCATATATTGAGTCAGTGATTGTTGTTTAACGCCAACTCAGGAATTTTCAGCTATATCGTGGCAAGAATGACTAGATCAACACACTTTGTTAGATTTATATAGTTATAGCTAACTAAAACAACAGTCCACCGATAGATGTCGCCCCACTTGGACACATTATCCTAATTCCGAACCAATCTTTGGTCTTAGCTTAGCGGAGAAACAACACAGACCAATTTTATAGTCTTTGGTTTGACCCGATCGGGACTCGAACCTACGATCTACCGCACTCGGGGCGACAACAGACAATTCATACCCAGATGACCACGTTGCTTAATGTTGCATTTCTTTGTTGTATCGGTCATAATTTAAGGGACCTTCGTGTTCGTCATCGTATGGTAGTTAGATTTACAACTACCTATGCAATCGGTGCCTATCATCACTAATGGTGTGAGTTCGAATCCTGCTCATGTCGGGGTGTACTCGATACAGCATGATGTAATAAAGTCAATGAAATACGACAGGTCGGTGGTTTTCTCCGGGTACTCCGGTTTCCTCCACCAATAAAACTGACCTCCACGATATAACTGAAATATTGTTGAAAGTGGCGTTAAACACCATAACCCTTATCCCCTCATAATTTACATAAAACATTGTTTTTTATATTTTTAACAGGTATGGATATAAACAGTTTACCACCAGAATTGTTCGTTTGGATTTTAACGTATCTGACCAAAGAAGAATTAGTTTATGCAAAATATGTTTGTAAATATTGGTGGAAAGTCAGCCAATCACAGTGTCTGTGGAAGAGTTTGAATTTGGTGACATTTCATGTCAGCAACGAAACTGAACAACAGACCGTTCTTAAAAATGTATTGATTAACAGTGATAAGATAAAGTACTTGAAAATTCCGGCTGAATTGTTAAGAAAACTTTTACTGTATAGAGAAGGCATCAATATTGTTGAAAGTGGCGTTAAGCACCATAAACTAATCAATTTTCATAATGTTGTTTATTTACATTTGGCAAAGTTTCGAGTATATTCTTCAGAAATATTTTCACTTATTGCTTCCAGATGTCAAAATGTAAAATCTTTAACGTTTAAATCCAGCACGGCGTCAGTATTGAAGGAGGCATTTCAGGCAATGGCCGAATTAAAACTGGAAGAAATTGATATTACTTGTGATGAAGACGATGCAATATCAACAACTTTAATCAAAGTATTGATAGAAAAGTATCCGGGCCTTAATAAGTTAAGTATGACAGCATTCTCAAATGAGGAAGTGACGTTGATTCTCCCGAAGTTCAAACAATTATATAGCCTGAGGGCACCAAGGTCACTTGTCAGCAGTTCAAGTTTTCGAGAAATGCCCTTACTAACAAACCTACATCAACTTCATCTCGATTATACCGAAATAGACGATGAATCGTTGAAACATATTTCACAAAACGCGCCAAATTTGACGTTTTTGTCGGTCTTGGCTTGTGATGGTATTTCCAATAGAGGAATACACATGGTTACCGCGTGTTGCAAAAGGCTGGAATACCTTCGTATAGGGGGAGGTGAGCAAAGTGTCACTTCGAAATTATCATTATCGTCGATATCTCATGACTGCACGACGCTCAAATATTTAGCTTCACAATTTACTCACAACTTGAGTCGTGTCCAACTTGCCAGAATTACTCAATCATGTGACCATTTGTTTCAATTAAATTTGATTGGTTGTGACGGTGTGAATGATTCGTGTTTAGAGGTAATTGCCGAATATTGTTTAATGCTTCAAGAAGCAGACTTCAGTTACTGCACTGAAATTACCATCCAGGGAGTGGATTATATCTTGTCGAAATGTGTATGGCTTGAAAAATTGTACTTGTCAAAATGCAGTGGCTTATCTGAACTACACACATTGGATACAAGTTTAAAACAAGAATCATACACCGGTAATCATTTTCAAAATCTCCATATACAAAATCCTGAATCTGAATTGCAAATTTTACCAAAAGCTGCTAGCCTTACTGAAAAAAGTGGTACAAATCTTGCTTCATCTTCCGATGATAGTATAGCAACAGTTCATACCGATGGCAATGAAGTTATAAACATCTGTCAAGAAAGTAGTCCGGTAAAAAGCAACCAAAACTCTCCATTGGTTCACAAGGGAGATAACCAGAGGGACAAATCGCCAAATCAAAAACGTCATTCGGAATTGAGAATTTTAGATTTAAGTTCCTGTTCAAATTTGAGAGCCGAGGTAGTGGTCTGGATAACAGAACAATGTCCTGATTTAAGAAGCTTAAATCTTCTTCACTGTCATCAAATGACGTCATTTGACGCTAGAATGGCGTTACATGGAATTTTCAGAAACTGTTCATTTTTACACTTTATTCCTTTAGAACATAACGACAATATTTACAGTAATGGTCAATCGTTCCATTAAAATGTGTTCCTGTAAAAGAAATAATGAAAACTACACTAACTAATGGAGGCTATATTTGATGTATTGTGGATTTCGAATAATGCCCGGGTGGCTCAATGAGTTAGGTCGCTGGATCTAACAACTCATACAAGCCTATCACCAATACGGCGTGGGTTCGCGCCCGGCTTTGTAAATTACAAAAAAGGGTGCACTCGACTCGCAGCCGCAAGTGATAAAGTTTACCAGTTGCTTGCCCATGGTTGGTAGTTCTCTCGGGGTACTCCGGCTTCCTCCACCACTAAAACTGGTCGCCATGATATAGCTGAAATATTGCTGAATGTGGCGTTAAACACCAAGAATCAAATCGAATAATGCAGCTTACAAACAGCCATTTGAAATCCAAATAATAAAATGAAAAAAGATAATAAAATTAAATTAAAACAAATATTCTAATTGTATAGGCCTATATAAAAGGGAACTTATGTCATTCATTTTTGGCTACTTTAAAATGTAAAAAGAGTCTGAAGATACAAAAACAGTAATCACAAGTCGTAAATCAAAGAAGAACAGACAACACAATGGCTAAAAGAAAATGGCGTACAATGATCGACAAAACATTACAAAGAAAGGTAAAGATCGAGCAACACAAATATAAACCTCACTAAAAAACCGGGGGTGAACTCAGGTGCTCCGGAAGGATAAGCAGTTCCTGCTCCACTATTCCCACTAGAAGCGGTGCAAAGCATTTCTTCAGCTAATTTAAAGTATAAAAGTAAAAAATGGCGGGAAAACTAAAATGGACATGAAAAGCTTGGACCGTGTCCGTTTACGCATGGTATGTTTTATGGGTCGCTGTCGTTGTTGTCGTCGCTGTACGTCTGTAGACACATTTGCTTCCGTAGGGTAACTTTTGTACTACTTGACCGCGATCCTTCTGAAAATCTCTTAGACCTATCATTTGGAGCAACTACGATGAATTCGTCGCATATGCATGAACTAGACGATTCTCTAATTATCAGTGGTAAGGTTTCTGTCCAAATATAAATAACAGAACCTCTAGTTTTATACATTTTGATGTATCTTTCATGCTCATGCCATAGGTAAAGATTTTTTTTTTAAGTTAAGAACTAATTTCCGCATGTGGCGAGGTGTACTCGGTAAAACTTCAGATGATAAAGTTCGTGACTAACAGCAGGTAGTTTTCCCCCCGTATGCTCATGTGTTCTCCGGCAATTTACACTGACAGTCACAATATAACATTCTTAAAACACCCATGACTCAATTTGTTTTGTATTTGGTTTTTTTTTCTTGCTTGTTTTTTTTTT
>MJUT01012166.1:55672-70085 GCA_002080005.1 Gigantidas platifrons | reverse complement strand
AAACTGCAAAACCGTGCTCGACCAATAGTTGCTCGCTTCCTATATCACCAGGATCTCGAACTTGTCCTGAAACGGGGGTACATGCTCAGGGGAAAAAACTTTGGCATAAAAGAACAATTTCCCGAAGAAATCGAGAAAAGAAGACAAAAACTGTACGGTGTAATGAAAAGAGCGAAACACGAAGGAAGGCATGTATCGCTCGTTCGTGATAAACGGTATATCGAAGGTGAGCTTTACGTACTACCAGACAACCGTCGGGAGCAGATGGAAATTGCATCCTCTCCAAATCCTCAACCGAGCCTACCACAAACATCCTCTACGAACGAGAACGTCAGACAGGCCAATAAACGACAACGAATTGGGTCTAGTCCAAATCCAAACATCGCATAGGAAGGCCGCGGGGAACAAGTTATTACAAACTATTTGAACTTATCTGACTCACAACAGGTATTGAATGATACCACACGTATTGATTATGTACATCTGAATGTTAACTTAAATGTAAATAATAATGACAGTGTAAATACTATAAATTGTACTCTAAATAGTGATTGTAGTAATTTTGAAAAAAAGTATAGAATGTAGTTTTGTAGATTCTTTTTCAGAAGGTATAAATATTCTTTGTTTAAATTGTTGTGGGTTAAAAAGAAGATTAAATTACCCAGAGTTTGAATCCTTAATAAAGCATTATGATATTGTGTGTTTTTCTGAGACTAAAACTGATGACCTAGACAACATTGAACTAGATGGTTATGAGTTCAAAATGAAAAATAGGGGAAAATTTTTGCATAGAAAATCGGGAGGTCTAGTCTTGGGATATAAAAAGGAGTTGGCAAGTAAGATAAAAGTATTCAGTACAGATAGTAAATTTGTGTTTTGGTTTAAAGTATCTCGAGACATTTTTAATCTTGACGAAGACGTTATATTTGGAATTGTATATGTGCCGCCAGAAAATACCAGATATTCATCAAACGCTGCTTTTGCAGAAATCGAAGCAGAATATTTGGTTTTCTCAAGAAATTATAATTATATATCACTTTTAGGCGATTGTAACGGACGGACTTCAAATGATTACGACTTCATACTTATAGATAAAAATCGACATGGGGACAATTTTGCTGACTTTATAAATGACGATCTTGTGACACTTGACGAACTGGGAATTCCTAGGAAGAGAAACAATTTGGATAAAGTAAAAAATGGGTACGGAAATAAACTACTAGAATTTTGTAAAGGAAACAGTCTATTTTTACTCAACGGTAGGGTAGGGGAAGACAGGCATGAAGGTAGACTCACTTGTAAAAATCTAAGTACAGTTGATTATTGTTTATGTTCAGTGAAACTTTTAAAATGTGTTAACAATTTTAGAATACTTGAGTTCAGCAGCTTATACTCAGATGTCCACTCTCCATTACATATCACATTTTCAAAAAAGAAATTGATTGAAAATGCAGATTATATCACAGACCAAAATGTAGTTATTGAAAAAGAAAAAATAAATAGGTGGGACAATGAGAAATATGAAGAATTTAGAACAAACATTGAATCGGATAACATTAANAAAAAAATTAAAAGAAAATGTTGACAAATTATTTTTGGAAAATGTAGCTAAAACCACTGAAAATAGAAAAGAATTTGATGATCTAAGAAACGACATAACAGATTTAAGATGCAGATCCATGAAAAACAATTTGATTTTTACAGGGTTAGGGTACAATCGTAATGAAAATTGTGAGAATAAACTAAGAGATTTTTTATATAATGAACTTAATATTGATATACATATTGAACTTGGAAATGTCCATAGATTCAAAGGGAAACTGCAAAACCGTGCTCGACCAATAGTTGCTCGCTTCCTATATCACCAGGATCTCGAACTTGTCCTGAAACGGGGGTACATGCTCAGAGGAAAAAACTTTGGCATAAAAGAACAATTTCCCGAAGAAATCGAGAAAAGAAGACAAAAACTGTACGGTGTAATGAAAAGAGCGAAACACGAAGGAAGGCATGTATCGCTCATTCGTGATAAACTGTATATTGAAGGTGAGCTTTACGTACTACCAGACAACCGTCGAGAGCAGATGGAAATTGCATCCTCTCCAAATCCTCAACCGAGCCGACCACAAACATCCTCTACGAACGAGAACGTCAGACAGGCCAATAAACGTCAACGAATTGGGTCTAGTTCAAATCCAAACATCGCATAGGAAGGCCGCGGGGAACAAGTTATTACAAACTATTTGAACTTATCTGACTCACAACAGGTATTGAATGATACCACACGTATTGATTATGTACATCCGAATGTTAACTTAAATGTAAATAATAATGACAGTATAAATACTATAAATTGTACTCTAAATAGTGATTGTAGTAATTTTGAAAAAAAGTATAGAATGTAGTTTTGTAGATTCTTTTTCAGAAGGTATAAATATTCTTTGTTTAAATTGTTGTGGGTTAAAAAGAAGATTAAATTACCCAGAGTTTGAATCCTTAATAAAGCATTATGATATTGTGTGTTTTTCTGAGACTAAAACTGATGACCTAGACAACATTGAACTAGATGGTTATGAGTTCAAAATGAAAGATAGGGGGAAATTTTTGCATAGAAAATCGGGAGGTCTAGTCTTGGGATATAAAAAGGAGTTGACAAGTAAGATAAAAGTATTCAGTACAGATAGTAAATTTGTGTTTGGTTTAAAGTATCTCGAGACATTTTTAATCTTGACGAAGACGTTATATTTGGAATTGTATATGTGTCGCCAGAAAATACCAGATATTCATCAAACGCTGCTTTTACAGAAATCGAAGCAGAATATTTGGTTTTCTCAAGAAATTATAATTATATATCACTTTTAGGCGATTGTAACGGACGGACTTCAAATGATGACGACTTCATACTTATAAATAAAAATCGACATGGGGACAATTTTGCTGACTTTATAAATGACGATCTTGTGACACTTGACGAACTGGGAATTCCTAGGAAGAGAAACAATTTGGATAAAGTAAAAAATGGGTACGGAAATAAACTACTACAATTTTGTAAAGGAAACAGTCTATTTTTACTCAACGGTAGGGTAGGGGAAGACAGGCATGAAGGTAGACTCACTTGTAAAAATCTAAGTACAGTTGGTTATTGTTTATGTTCAGTGAAACTTTTAAAATGTGTTAACAATTTTAGAATACTTGAGTTCAGCAGCTTATACTCAGATGTCCACTCTCCATTACATATCACATTTTCAAAAAAGAAATTGATTGAAAATGCAGATTATATCACAGACCAAAATGTAGTTATTGAAAAAGAAAAAATAAATAGGTGGGACAATGAGAAATATGAAGAATTTAGAACAAACATTGAATCGGATAACATTAAAAAGCTGAAGAACAAAATTCTCGGAGTTAAGCAAATGGTAAAGAGTAAGAGTGACATAAACTCACTCGCAGATGATCTCTGTCAAATTTTTATTGAGTATGCGAAAACTACTTTTGGAACTAAACTTTGCAAAAACAAAAAATATAACTATCGAAAAAAATTCGTAATCACAAACCATGGTTTAATTATGAATGTCAATTAGCAAGAACAAATTTAAGGAAAAGAATAAGAAAGTTTAAAAATAATCGAACATCTGCAAACCATGAAGAAATGAAAGTATTTGATAAAAAATATAAAAATACACTGGACAAAAATATGAGACTATATCGGAAAAAATGTCATTAGAATTACGCAATCTTAGAAAGAGCAACTCAAAAGAATATTGGAAAATTTTAAATAGAGGAAAAACGAAAACTGCACCCAATATCCCAATAGAAAGTTTGTTTGAGTATTTCAAGAATCTAAACGAAACTCCAATAGAAAATGACAAGGCCTGTTCTTTCCCAAAAATAGATCCATTCGATTTGAATTGCGTTAACGAAAATTTGAATAAGAAAATTACACAAAAAGAAATTTTAGACTGCATTAAAAGATTGAAAAATAATAAAGCGCACGGTGATGACCATGTAATAAATGAGTACATAAAATCCACATCCGACAAAATGATAGACGTGTATATAGAACTCTTTAACATTATTTTTGAAACAGGAATTATACCTGATAGCTGGTTAGTATGCTACATTAAACCTATCTACAAAAATAAGGGAGATAAACTTGACCCAAAAAATTTCAGATCTATTACGATTTTAAGTTGTGTAAGTAAATTATTTACGGTCATCCTAAATGAAAGGCTAAATAAATTTTCGGATGATTTTTTGATTTTATGCGAGAACCAAACGGGTTTCCGAAAAGGTTATTCTACAATAGATAACTTGTTTATTCTACATTCCTTTTTTGAAATACTTAAAAAGAAAAAGAAAAAAATGTATTGTTGCTTTATAGATTTCGAAAAAGCGTTCGATAAAGTATGGAGAGATTGACTGTGGTATAAGTTGCTGTTGAACAATATGAATGGTAATATGCATAATGTTATTTTAAACATGTATAAAGATACTAAGTCTTGTATTGTATATAATAATGTAAATTCAAATTTCTTTTATTGTAATAATGGGGTAAGACAAGGTGTAAACATGTCCCCTTTCCTTTTTGCCTTATACTTGAATGATTTGGATTCTTTCT
Source organism: Gigantidas platifrons (assembly GCA_002080005.1). Lineage (NCBI taxonomy): Eukaryota > Metazoa > Mollusca > Bivalvia > Mytilida > Modiolidae > Gigantidas > Gigantidas platifrons. Next base: position 65,470 of record MJUT01012166.1, on the reverse strand, counting down.
TGGGAACTTGTAACTTACAGGGTCTAGACAGTATTTCTCAGGATATTGAAGACAACTTTGATATCTACCTAAAACTTTTGATCCTTTTGTATGCTGATGACACCGTTTTAATTGATGGCAGAATCTCCAGAGGAACTACAAATGCTTCTGGATGCATTTGATGATTATTGCACAATTTGGAAATTGAAAGTGAATGTTGATAAAACTAAAATCATGATTTTTTCAAGAGGGCGACAAACACAAAATTCAAAATTTTCTTTACATGGGTTAGAATTAGAAGTTGTTAATAGTTTTACATATTCAGGAATCATTCTATCAAAAACTGGTAATTTTAATCTGGCTAAAAAATCAATAGCGGATAAAGGTATTAAAGCTATGTATGAAGTTCTTAAACTAGGTCGATTACATAATTTAACCATTCCTTGCCAATTAGATTTATTTGACAAAATGGTAAAGCCTGTTTTATTGTACGGATGTGAATTATGAGGTTATGGAAATTGTGATATTATAGAACGTGTCCACTTAAAATTCTGTAAAATGTTACTACACATGAAATCTTCTACACCCTCGTTCATGGTTTATGGCGAGCTGGGTCGCTATCCTTTGGCGATTGATATCAAAATACGCATGGTGTCATATTGGGCAAAATTTATTGATGGTAAACAATCAAAACTTTCTAATATTTTATATAAATTATGTCTTGCTCTCTCTAACATAGAAGGTAAGAACTTTATATGGTTATCTTCTGTTAAAGGTATTTTAAATGAATGTGGCTTAGCTTACATATGGACCACTCAGACATTCCAGAATACTGAATGGCTTAAGTTAAATATAAAACAAACCCTGAGAGATCAATTTATACAGCTTTGGTTATCTTTAATTCAAAATTCACCAAAAGCCCTTAACTATAGGATCTTCAAAGAACAATTCGAAACTGAAAATTATTTGCACATTCTTGATGACAATTTTTTATTTGAATTTTGTAAATTTAGAACCCTAAATCATAAATTACCAATAGAATATGGAAGATGGCATAATATAGCGAGAAACATGCGTTTTTGTAATCTATGTAATCAAAATGAAATTGGGGATGAATACCACTACATTTTGGAATGCACATTTTTTAACAGTATTCGAAAGGACTATATTGATACTTACTTTATAAAGCGTGCGAGTGCAATAAAATTCGGCCATTTAATGAGAAAAAAAAATTAAACTTAACAAAATTTGCAGATTTATCAAAATTATCAACAAAGCTGTGTGCACCCCGGGCTAAACCTATAGCGACATTCTTCTCCACTCCCTTTTTTTTAATCATTATATCACTTCATTTCTACAGACATTTATTATCCTAATTAGCATTACTAATATATATATATATAATGTGTATGCTATTGATATTTTTTATTATATACGTAAAAATTTTTCTTATTTGTCCTCTCTTTCTTCTTGCTGTTTGCATTATATACGATTATCATTATTTATTTATTTATCTCTATACCTTTGTAAATACATGGTTTATGAGAATAAAGATATATATATATTAACAAAGTTACAAAGACGAAATATCCAATTGACATGTTATATTACGGGAGAATTATTCCAACGCTTTTGAATTATAACCCCGAGTGTCCTACAATATCATGCTAGTCCTCCTGGTTAACCACATATCTTTATCATCCAAATATAATGATGTTATTTCATTTCTGTTGTTATTATTATTACTCAATGTTGTAGACCATCTTGTCTTGCCATGTGTATGTAATATCTATTTATGTTAAATTGGCAAATTCTCTGTACCACTGCTTAAACTATGGTTTTATGAGAAATAAAGAATCTTGAATCTTGAATTTTATTTTACTTGAAATATTGGCCCATCTGGACTCATTTTACTAGGATCAATATACCGTTTGCACAGTACAGGAGAATACAGTATTTCAAAATACAAGCAATAAAAACGGAACAAAAATGTCTGTGGGAACTTTGGAAATCTCAACTTTACTGTTTGATAAATTCAGACAGCAACAAAAGATCATATTAAGGATTTAGAATATATCATTTTTAGATCTTATTTTTTTTTAAATTTATTTTAATTATTTATTTATTTCGGATCTCAAAACTGACATATATTGATAATTCGCGTCATTTGAACATTGAATGTCATTGAAGATGAAGATCATTTCTTTCTTTACAGTAAAATTCCTCAAACTTTATAATGATCCTTCCGATTCAATATTAATCGCCATTTTTAAGCTATTACAAGTTTAAAAAACTAAAGTGTCAAAACATACAAACAAAGAAGTAAATGTCAATATCTTTTTACAAAATGTACATTTATACGGTATCGGGTCCGTTCGCCCTAACTACACGTTCGCCCTGAGTCCGTTCGCCCTGGGTCCATTCGCCCTAAAAGTGGGTCCGTTCGCCCTACAAGTGGGTCCGTTCGCCCTGATTATTAAAACATATTTCAATGAACATAATGGATATTTCAATTTTAAGTAATGATATGAAAAAATATAAAATTAAAGTTATTTTCAAGCAATTATTACGTATATTGTTTGAAATGCTTAATTGAAATTTATAGATAGTTAGATTTATTCGATAAAATTAATGTCACTTTCGTTAAAATACAGTATATAGCAAATTTGACGACAAAAAACAAAAAATTGTCTTTAAATNACATTGACTGTACATTTTAGCATACCGCATATTTAAAATTTCTCAATTTATTGTCTATAAGCAATCAAATATCACTTATTTTTCTATTATTTTTAATACCTTACATAATTATAATTATTAGGGCGAACGGACTCACTTTTAGGGCGAACGGACCCACATTTAGGGCGAACGGACCCAGGGCGAACAGGTATCAGGGCGAACAGGTAATAGGGCGAACGGGAATTAGGGCGAACGGACCCGGATTCCATTTATACCTATAACAGAAAAATTAATAATCGTTAGGAAACGGTTTTTTATGTGTTTTTTTTCTTTCTTTTAAACTATAAGCTTCAGCTTCAGTTTATTGAGAAAACACACAGACACAAACGTGTTTGTTGATATTTGAAAATGATCGCTTATCCTAATTTTTAAAATGTTTATTGAATCTTAAAGTTTGGTCATAAAAATGAGAACCTTAATTTTTAGTAACATACAATCGGAAAGAAAGCACATCTCAAAGTCACATGACACCACATATGATAAATTCTACATTCATGCATGTAGACTTTATTCTAGCACAATTAAAAAGTGAAATTATTTAAATAATCAATAGCACAAATTAAAGTAGATTTCAATATTTTTTTAACATCATTACATGTAATCAAGGATTTATATAGCAGTATATAAATCCTTGATGTAATATATGGCTTTTCAAGATAACTATTTACACTGAAAGAAGATTTGTTTTAGTAAAATGTTAATGGAAGCAGATACATTGTTTTACATGTCTCTGATAAATATTATTATTTGTGCTTAAAATGGTGACGGTAAAATTATAACATTAAACATACCTTATTTCTGTGTCTCCACAACAATGCGTTCTCCGACGATTAAATTTATTTTACCAGCTTCAAATGCAGGACCCATGGCATGTCATTGTATATATCTTTCATGTGACCTCATTTTTCGACCAATCAAAGCGTTCCATCCTTGTACACAAATAATCAATCAAAGTCATAAAATGTTGACAAGTTTGATAATATAAAAATTAATCGAGCGTTAAATTACGTAACTTCTCCTAAGAAGATTGTTAAAAAAAGATTACCTAATATTTCAAGTTCGGGGTCAGGTATGGGTTTTATACCGTATCAGTAAATACAATGTGATAAATCAACACTTTAATGAGTGACAAATAGAAAATAGATTATTTATCAATGCTTTAATCAAATAAATCATTGTCAATATTAGATATTGATGGATTAGGAAGAAATTGTAGACCAAACATTTTTATTACAATCAAAACATTTCATTTAAATTTAACAAAAATTGTATTTTTACTACACCAGAACCATCTTAAATACGGAATTTGAAAATAAATTAATACGGAATATAGACAAATTTAATTAAAATTAAATGTTCTATAAATCTAATTTATTTCATTAGATACCAACAACCTCCCAAATTTTTTTTACAAAAGTATGTCCATTATTATTATTATTATTATTATTATTATTATTATTATTTTATTGTAATGCCAATCTGTTGAGACAGATTTCAAATTGAAACAATAAGAGTAAGATACTTCACAAATATTACTATGAAACCAGAAAGTTGTAACTCTATAAAAGTCAAATCTTCAGGGAATTGTATGAAATGTACCTTTCGAGAGAAAGAAAAATAGCCATTGACAATAAGTTACCATAACAATATACATCTAACTAGCCACAACGACCAATATCATAAGTGTCGCCTATTCCTGTTAAAACATGGTCAATAATTCCACCAATATCAACAAACCGAACAATCACCTTTAAGACTGAACACAAAAAGGACCTCAACATTTCTTTTCGTTATGTCGATGGAAATCCATATCCTGGATTTAGGAGAGGCAAGAAAATGTGACGGGGTTAAATTGATTAATGGAGTAATTCCCAAGTTTCTTTTATTATTTCTTTCTATTTATTTGATCATTTGAGTATATTTTTTTTAAGATACCAAAATACTGATTAGAAGAGGAAAAATGAAGAAAAGACAAAACAAAAATGGCCAAAAGAAAAATAACATTAACAAAGCAATGTAGGACAGAAAGTCACAGGACAAAAAGTCACGGACAAAAAGCCACAGGGCAATAGGGCAATAAGTCACAACTACATTTTTTTTTTAATAAATGGGGCCCAAAAAAAAAGGTCACAATTGAATTTTTTATATTAAAAAGTACAGATTTTATTTTTTAGAGTTAAATAGCAACTTTGTTAGATGAAAAAAAAAATTCTTAAAAAAATAATTGTATTGATCAAATAAGATATCTAAATTTATAGAAGTCATATTAAGTATATACTAGTATCCTATAATTAGAGTGAAATATCAATTATCAAGATAAAAAGTAGGTCTTAAAAGTACTAAATTAAATAATGATATTGTAATTTGTCTTTTTTAGCAAGTTTTATTAAAAATTATGAATTAATCATACCATATATATGTATATATATATGTCAAATATGATTAATGGAATGTGTATGACTTTACGGTCTATTCTCGCTTGGTCTACTCTAGAAAAATGATAGTGTTGCACATGGTCTTCTCTATGAATTTTATATACAAAAACAACATATAAAAAAACAGTTTCACTCTATTATGGGAAAAGTTTAAGATAAAGTTTAAAAGTTTCAATTTAACATTTTTATGATATGTATTTATACACATTTAAAAAAAAAATTCAATATCATTTACTTTCTTAATTAGGGAACGACCAATTAACTTGAAAAGGGGAGGGGGGGTTATTGTTTTTCCTAAAATAATATTCTGATTCCCAATATTGCTGAAAAAAATATTCTGATTTTGGTGGAGGAAAAAAAAATAATCTGATTCAGAGTTTTTGTCATATAACCTAATGTTATATTCTGGAAAAAAAGTTCACGCTTAGCGCGACAAAAAAAAATAAATATTCTAATTCGTGTTGTCCGAAAAGAAATTTATGAACGAAAAACAACCCATAACCCCCACCTTTGCAGGTTAAAGGGTCGGTCCCTTAAAGGGTAGTAGGACTATTTTTAAGACATACCCATTTTTGAATTTTATATAAAATATTTATTTATTGTTTATTTATTTATTATGCAAAACAACTCAAATGAACAGAAAAAGAATACACAATCACTAATACACTATAATTTTAATTAAAAAGACATTATAGACCTCTATTTCATACAATTTCATTAAGTAGACGAAATGGGAATAGACCAAATGGGAATGGTCAAATAGTAGACGAAATGGGAATAGACCAAATGGGAGTAGACCGGCTTTACACGTGAAACCCAAAACTTGGTTAATAATAGAAAGTAATCATATACGTTGTTAAATGTCATTGAATTAGCAGTGTTGATTTAAAAAAACAAAACCTAGCTGGGTTTGTTATGGTTTCATTTTGGTAGGAAATATATCTGTTTACTGGCATGTTGTGGATAAGTAAACAAAATTGTGCTGTTTTGGCTTTGTAAACAAAAGGGTATAAAAATCCCCGATTTATTATGACTTACACACGCTGATGATCATAACGTATTTGGTTGTTCTATTATACCCTTTTGTTTACAAAGCCAAAACAGCACGTCATAGAAATAATTTATGGAAGGGGTAAGTTTGTTGGAGATTTTAATATGGGAAGAGGTAAGTTTGTTGGAGATTTTAATATGGGTACACTATAAAGGAATGTGGATTAAAAATTTAACGTACATGTCCTATTAGAATAGAAATAATTTATGGAAGGGGTAAGTTTGTTGGAGATTTTAATATGGTTAACATTTTGTGCGTAAAAGATTTACCCCGAGCGATAGCGAGTGGTAAGATTTGCGCAGATAATCTTACCCATATTAAAATCTAATTCCATAAATAATTTTTTAAGTTTACTTTATTGTTAAATTAATTGAAAAGCAAACCCTTGTTATTGGAGACATAATTATTTTCAGTTTTCATTGAAAGGTTTCTAATGCAGAAACTGAGCAAAACACAACACATGTTCATTTTGGCATATTACTATATTACAAATGTTGACATTTGTTATCATTCCTAATTGGAAAACAATGATCTACATACAAAACTAAACACTGAAATCTATATTGAAATACAAATGTTTAACGCCACTTTCAACAATATTTCAGCTATATCGTGGCGTCAGTTTTAATGGTGGACGAAACGTACCCGGACAAAACCACCAACATGTCGCAAGTCACTGACAGGTGTCGGTGACCGTGGTAGTACTGATAATTATATACATATTTATGACATATAATATAGGTTTTAATACCTCGATCATTAGAACGACATTTTTATTTCCGTTATTAAGTTGTCACGTGTTGTTGGTGAAATTTTGAAAATGTGTACAGATGTCAGTCGACAGATCGAAACGTATTTGGACATTGTGTGACATTTTTATTTTTGATACAATAATTTCTTTTTTTTTTGTGTATTAGGGCCCTGGTGGCTCAATGAGTTAGGTAGTTGGATTACCTAACAACTCATACAAGCATATCACCAATACGGCGTAGGTTCGCGTCCTGCTTTGTAAATTACAAAAAAAGGTGCACTCGACTCGCAGCTACACGTGATAAAGTTTACCAGTTGCCTGCCCATGGTCGGTGGTTCTCCGTGTATTCCTGCTTCTTCCACCACTAAAACTGGTCGCCATGATATAGCTGAAGTATTGCTGAAATTCACGTCATTAAACACAATAAATCAAAAAAATCAAAATACAACATTTTAAAAACGGCGTGTCCTTTTTATTCCTTTTATTATTTAAATCATAGAAAGTGCGTTTTCCCTTTGACATTTATCGTTCCTTAAATTATTTCTTTTTGATGTTGGCAAACAACAGAAACTTGCCAGCAGGGATACTACAACGTACTCATACAGATACAGATATATACCGCTGATTTACAATGGGACGGATTCATAAATCAATGGGGTGAAGACAAATAATACAATACATTCCTACTGCATCGAGAACAAATATCTCCTAATAATAATGCGAGCCTGACCCGAATAATCCAGTCGTTATTTTACGCTTTGCTACTGTGACATTGCCTCCAGTAACGATAGCGAACAGAGGGCGCTGAATTATTCGAGTTAATGCGAGCCAGGTGTTTCAGTGCATAACAACTGGTCATATATATGTCTTATTTTAGATTTTTTTTTCTTTCAATAATTTTTTTTTTATTATTATTTTTACTGAAGATCAAGATTGGTCCGATTTAACTGAACTATTGTGGAAAGTGGCGTTATACACCATCAAACAAACAATCAATCAATATATATTAAAGCTGTAAATTGACAGGAATCATAGATCACGTATGGTTTAATGATTATTGTTCAAGTGTGAATATCGTCGAATCTTTTGATCGTTTTAATAATCTGGATCAGAAGTGCCCGCAGGGAACCAGTCACAAGTCTATAAATAAACGTTAGAGAATCCCTAGGTGTCAATCAACAATGGACTGACTTTTCGTTAATGTGTTAACATTTGACGAACGACTAAATATTTGAACAAAACTATGTTTTTTAAGAAAAATAAAAATCGGACGCCCAAAGATCACCTTTGTTTTTTAATTTCGATTAAAAAAATAAAGGCTATTGTTAATATCTGATTGATATAGTGATTTTACATATTTCACTAAAAAACCGAAACTTTTTCTAATCAAAATAGAATCGTACGCCGTTGTCATTCATTGTTGTTTTTGTTTGTTTTTGTTTGTTTGTTTGTTTTTATTTTATTAATAAATCATTTATTGATATTAGCTGGTATTAAAAGTTCCACATAACAGAGACTTATCATATTATATAAACCATGGTAAGATTAAAAAGGTCGTATTTAAAAGGATAATTTGTGTGTTAATATACAATTATGGCTTTCATGATAATGTAATATCCCAAATTATTAAATCGAGAAAAGGGTTATTTCCCCGAGGTCCGTAGGACTGAGGGAAATAACCCTTTCGAGAATTAATAATTTTGGATATTACATTATCATGAAAGACATAATTGTATTATTATACTGAACAAACTAATTAGATATTTTATCGACGTGCAAAAGCGCGTCATATTTTTAGGGGTTATTTCGTCCCACGCGCAGATACCCAAATCGATATTTTTCCTACGTGCACATTGCAACGGCAATATTGTAATTTTACAAATTTCATACAAAAAACGAAAATATGAACTTTCCCCATAAAAAGAGCAATTCTTATCCATATAAGATCACAGGCGCTCGTAGCACGCAATTAACTCTCCCCCCCCCTTTTTTTAAAACTTTATGCTTACATTTTTATTTTCAATGTCTTAAAATGTCTTACAAAACTCTAACCTCGTGGTCGTTATGTAGTGTCGACACATGTAAGATGCTGTTAACATAAGATTGATATGGGTATTGCCATGAACAAATTAAGTCAAGGAAAAAGACATGAAATAATAAAGACATTTTTATTGAAAATAAACTTGTAAACAGAAAGTTAAAAAGGGGGAGGGGGGATGATTCCGTGCCACGAGCTCCTGTGTATATGATAACAATTTAATGCAAAATACAAGTCTGCCACTTTCTAGTTAATCGACTATATTTATTTTTTTGAGTATAACCCCCCCTTTTCTTTTCTTTTTTTAATATTTTTATAGCAAAAAATGAATATAAAGCTGAATTGGTATCATGGAAGCCAAAAATAACATGTCCAGTTAATCAAGGGTATTTATAAGGGTTGACTTTGAATCAAAAGAACTCTTATTTTTTGCTTGACAGTTTTGAAAACCTCTCCTTTCACTTTCTGGTCCTCTCATATAAATTGCCTCTCCACCACTGCAGGGGCGGATCCAGGGGGGGTGCGCACCCGGCGCGCGCGCCCCCCATACAATTGGAAAAAATATGATTTTTTTTGCATAAGATCGTGATTTTTCACACGAAATACCCCCAAAATTTTCGCGCCTCCCTCCGCTCGGCTCGCCTGCACTGTCCGGTTCAATCATACGCCACTGTAAAACACGATATCAAACCCGATTTATACATCTTAGATTCAAATAACCAAGCACATAGATAATGTTTTATCTAAATTTATCAAACCCACTGGAAAAGGACAGATGGCCAAAATTAATCCTTGGAGTGTCCAG
>MJUT01012166.1:33844-53973 GCA_002080005.1 Gigantidas platifrons | reverse complement strand
CCGACAGCCCATTGCTCCGACAACCCAGTATTCCGTCAAAAATGGTCATAAGTAGTATATTTGTATAATTATCTTAAAACCTGTTGCTTTTCTTCTATGACTAACGCAAGACTGACTTTAATCTTTATACTCACTGAGCGGATTGTTTCTGTATTAAACTAAAGGGTAAATATGAGGTCAAAGTCAAATGTCATGGTGCTAGCAGATTCCTTACATCATGACGACATGAGAAATCTCAGTACCAATTTCGGATGGTCTAACACTTCTACATTTTGGATTTAATCATGATAAGTTTACACCGCCACCGTTACGCGAGACGATACACAAATTATTGGAGGGAGGGGGGGAGATTTTTTTTTTAATTTCTTGCCCGGATTTGTACCGAAAAAATGTGTCCGGACGGAAATCCCAGCTCCCGCCATCTAGCCTTCTCCCATCCAAAACATATCAAATGGTCCGTGCCTAAATTGCATGAAATTTTAATATTATTTTGAAATTTTGAAATAAATTAAACGAAAATGGGAAATGAATTATAATTCGAAGGTAAAAATGTGGGAAGGGAACAAATTCGTGTCTGAAAATAAAATCTATTTGGCCTAAAAATCACATTTGAGTTCTCGATCATGCAACAAACAAAGTAGCCAATTTCAGTTCAGAGGTTTTTAATAGCAAATTATTATTTACCATAAATGTAAACCTTTACCTCCACTGCTGCCGAGTGACCATTTTTAATATATGTTTACCACCAATGCAGTAAAGGACAATCATGTACCGGAAGATATATGTCACGCTTGATTTTGATTCCTCAAGCCATTTTTCAGAATTTTGTTTCGAAGTTAAGCCATGGATTTGTGGATTGAGTTCTATTTTATATTGTCGGAAACATGGGCCGTCGGAGTAATGGGCTGTCGGAATAATGGGTCGTCGGAGTAATGGGCTGTCGGAGTAATGGGTCGTCGGAATAATGGGCTGTCGGAATAACGGGCTGTCGAAGCAATGATACGCACCACTTTAGTCTTGATGCAGCTTAATAATCACCAAATTCGCTTTAGACAACATTAGCTCACTCCATTTTATTTATAAGTACTGAATTAAAAATACTAGTATTCCAAATACACAAATATACTGGCAAAGCACTGAATTGTCGAGGTGTCAAATGCAATTTCTAGAATACTTGGTTATGCCACCAACTATTTAGTCTATGGAAATCTAATAGACCATTTGCATATTTCCGTGGTCGTGATTGTATAGTAGTTGGATTTACAACTACCTTTGCAATCAGTGCCTATCACCACTAAAGTTGTGAGTTCGAACCCCGTTCATGACGAGGTGTACTCGATTCAACATTATGTGATAACGTTTGTTAGTGACTTGCAACAGTTCGCTGGTTTTCTCCGGGTACTCCGGTTTCCTCCACCAATAAAATTGACCGCCACGATATAACTGAAATATTGTTGAAAGTGGTGTTAAACTCCATAACCCCCCTTATTCCTGAATACTCGAGATCTGAGTAATTACAGTAAAACCTGTAGTTTAAGGATTCAAAGGAACCAGAAAATGTCCTCTTTATCAGCAATTGTCCTTACATATATATACATGTATAGAGGCGCACTACATTTGAGCGCATTTTCAATTTTAGGTATGTTAAGTATGAGCGCAAATCTTTCCTACATTTGAGCGCATTTTTACCTGTGGTTTACCTGGGGAATTTAATATCTAAAAATGTGAAAAATAGAAATAAAAATATATACACTTTATTATAAAAGATTACAGCACTAAAAAACTCATCATAAAAACATCATAGTCTTTATTTAAAATGTTTTATGAAATAGATTTAAGAATGTTTAAAAATGTCTATAAAAGTAGCACTAAAATCTTACAAAGCGGTTCTTGCGGAAAATTTCAACCCCATTGACTTCATGTCAGTTGCTCTAGAAATTTTTAATAATTTTTTAAAGATCATTTTTATAATAATTGCTTAAAAGTTTTATAATTTTAATTTTTTTCTCAGGTAAATAGTAAGATCAAATGCTCTCAATCGAGGAAATGTTTTTGCGCTCAAACGTCGTGCAACGATGTATACAGTTCAAAATTACAGTATATGCAGTATTCATGAATGAGAAAATAGTGGCTGTCTTTTATAGACAGTGATAGAAGTGTCATTAAAGGCGGGGTTGACCCACGTGGTTTGAACGCGCACACTTAATGTGATATCTAAGTTTTTATTATTGACTGCACATGTACATTAAACAAAGAGATTAGAGATAGGCTTTACATTAAAAGAGTTGATATAAATACCCCCGCCACATTTTGTGCCTGTCTCAAGCCAGGACCTGGATTTCTAACATCATATGTCTTAGTCCTTTTTATGTCCAGTGAGTGATGATGAAAGATGATTGTTCAAGATTGTTTTAAAGATTCGTTATTCAAGAACCCAGGCGCACATTGTGCGCAACAAAAAGCAAATGAACTAAATACAATTACATATACTAGTAATAGAAAACAACAAAATAATACTTCAATCAATTACATAAAACATGGGGGATAGTGAGTATACACATTCAAAATAATACACTAATTTTTCTGATAAACAAATAATTCTGTGTGACAAACCTTAACCAACATAGCATTTTGTTTTCATTAGAATAAATTCTCGTTTTGTTAGAGTGATGTTGGTAGAATTGTTTACCATCAGTGTTTAAAAGTTTATATTCATAAAGTCATGTCAGTTTTAATAGCCACCTTTGGTCAGCTGATTGTTACATAATTTATATTTGTCAATAAGTCCATTATTACATTTTAAATCTCTAACTAGAGTTGTCAATAAAAGTTAAAACTTGACATTTAGTTGACCCCTAATTACCTTTATTTGAACCCTAATTACCTTTATTTGACCCCTAAATACCTTTATTTGAACATTAATTTATACATGTGCTTAAAGCCATTATTATTAGAATGAATACCGCCTGTTACAAAATATTAAAACTGTAAAGTTTTATTCACTCAAATCAATACATAAATTGAAGCATTTTTATATCTTGTTATGTAGAGGTTCCTTTTAAGGCATGCTTGACTGAATTCTGTTGTAAATACACATAATTAGATAAAATTAATGGTAAAATACGTTTTGTTTGTTTGTTTGTGTTCAACGCCACTTTCAACAATATTTCAGTTATATAGTGGCTGTCCGTTTTATTGGTGGAGGAAACCGGAGTGCCCGGGGTAGACCGAATAATCTGTCTCTTGTGTGTCTTATATATTTCCTTTTTATTATTTGTACATTTAAATTTTTTTTTCTGCCACACAGTGCAGTGACAGAAGAAAAAGCCCAAATATAAACACAGAAGAGACAGATTATTCGGTCTATACCTGAGGAAAACCACCGACCTGTCGCAAATCACTGTTATATCGAGTACACCTCGTCATGAACGGGGTTCGAACTCATAACGTTAGTGGTAATCTGCACTAATTAGATAAATCCAACTACCATACGATCATGACTGCGACGACCCCCAAACAGTTGGAGAACCATTCGAGAGTAAATCAAAATAAAATGCTACAACATTATCACTGACTGCCAAACCAACAGAAACTACATCTTTCTAAGACTGCTCGATCTTTAGTGTTTTGTAGATTATTGTTCGTCCTATTTCTTGTGGCCATTGTGTTGTCTGTTCTTCTTCGATTTACGGCTTCTGATTACCCCTTTGTTATCTTCAAACTCTTCTTTCAGAAAATACAGAAATGCGGATCAGACATTAATGCTATTTTACAGATTTTTAATTTACTCATGTGTAGCAGGAAGACCCCTGCATAGATCTCGCCATTTTAAGCATAAATATGATAAAGATAACAATATTTGTATCAATTTAATTAAAATTAGATCTCTCACTTCAAGAGCAAAGTGAGAGATCTAATTTTAATTATATTGTATTTGTATAAAATTTGAAGAAGATCAGAAACATCATTCGGAAGGTTATCGGTGTTGATCGTTACCGTCATTCGGAAGCTGTCTGAAAAAATGATAATAAAAAGTAATGATGCATTTGATGGTTTTTTTCCCCCCTATCAACATAATGATTTAAAAATCGACTTTTTAATATATTATGTATTCATTCTAATTATTAATTATCCTACGCATCTTGGGTGCCATTGATTGACAAAATAAAATTGTTTGTTTTGTTTTGTTTTGTTTTGTCTGAAAACTGTAACCAGAGGCGGATTTAGAGGGGGGCGTGCGGGGCGTGCGCCCCCTAAAATTCGCAAAGCATATGTTATACAACGTTAATTAAGCAGTTCAACAAACAACTTTTTGTAACTTCAAGATAAAAAGCTTGTGTTATTTTGACCACAATGCATCCCTATTATTACTGTGGCAGCAATCTTATCTGAAACTCTTCAAAAGTCAAAATGAATAGTAATGATATTAGGAGTAAATTTGGGATATCATTCTAAAAAGCTCTAGATCTACCCATTGATAAATGATCAGTATACTGTCCGTCCGGATGAAGCTTTTCGTTTCGCCGTTGGTTCATTCATTGAAAACGTATGATTCGTTCTTGTTTATAGAAAAAAAAAAGGTGAATATGTTAACATTAACAGGGGCGGATTCAAGGGGAGCGCACCCGGCGCGCGCCCCCCCCTAAAATTGGAAAAAATATGATTTTTTTTGCTTAAAATCGTGATTTTTCACACGAAATACCCCCAAAAATTTTTCGCGCCTCGCTCCGCTCGGCGCCATTATTTTGAATACGCCCCATAACTGGAAATCCTGGATCCGCCCCTGATTAATGCTACATGAAACGATTCTGATCATCTAATTTATCTACGTTAGCTAATCAGAAATCAACAACAATTTCATGTATTGACAATTTCGCTATTGTTTTTCTATAAACAAGAGCGGTCGAATCATACGTTTTCAATGAATGAATCAAACGACGAAAAGAACAGCTCCATCTGGACGAGCAGTACTAACTAGAACCACCCGAAAGGACAAGCACCGAAAGTACAGACCAATTAGTGAAATGAGGAATGCTTTAAAACTAAACCAATAGTTCTTTGAAGGGTTACAATATCGTGATCGTTCAGTCACGAGTTGAACAATTCGCATCACGGTTGTTAAAAAAAAGTTTTACTTTAGGTTCTTATAATCTGACAAACTGAACATACTGTCAACAATTATCCGACAAAATTAAGACTCAAAGTCAAGTTTTTTTGGTCTGATAAAAATGGTGTGGTCGATTCAAAATTGTCGTTCAAATAAATGTCTAATTCCGTAAACCCCCAGAGCTTCTGGGGGGCTTCGCCCTCCTGGGCCCCCTACCAAGGCTCTACCCTAGACCCGCTGGGGACCCTAACCGTTCCCAGAAACATCGCCTATTCACGCCCCCCTAACCACAAATCCTGGATCCGCCCCTGGTAACACGTGAGGACTGAACTGGGTATCCAGCCACGAACTCGCATTCGATTGAAAACAAAAGGAAATATTGTGACCCCGTTATTATCATGTCATTAATAACACAACATTACATTATAGTCTTCCTTATCAGGTCTTCAATCCATAAGTATGATCACGAAAACATGTCAACTTTCAAAATTATCTGTAAGTGTTATTAAATTTAGAAATACAATTTAGGTATATGGTATTTAACGCCACAATATTTCAGTTATATCGTGGAGTTCAGTTATATCGTGGCGGTCAGTTTTATTGGTGGAGGAAACCGGAGAAAATCACAGACCTGTCGTAAGTCACTATAACAAACTTTATCACAGTGTTGTATTGAGCATAGAAACACGTGTTTACGTTCTAATTGCAGAGTCTTAACGTAACAAAATGCTTTTCTTATTTTTTTTATTTTTGGAACTTCAAGTGAATGTGGACTCATAATCATAGACTAGTAAAATACATGTACATGTCTATGCATAGATGCGATGCTCGCATGTAGGCTGTGCCTAATCCATATTAATGTTGTAGCATTCAAAATTCTGTGTGTTTTCAAGTCAGTGCTTGGGTTTGTTGGTTATTCGGGGGCGTATCTACATTAATGCAAAAATGAACCCGTGACCCCCTTTTTTGTGTTCAGTGAGGTAAGGTGAACCCTTCGCAAGCACCCGAGTTCACTCGCGGTTTTGTGGTGGGTTCCGTGTTGCTTATTGTTGAGTATTTTTTGTGTTGTCCTATTTTGTGTCTTTACCTTCTGAGTTCCGTGTTGTGATGTCCGTTACGATTTCCACATAAAAACGATGTTCTGCTCGTCTGTTGTTGGTAAGAGGACTCGTGTCATTCAAAATTCCGTGTGTTTTGAAGTCAGTGTTTGGTTTTGTTTGTTATTTCATGTGCGTCGCTATAGTAACGTAAAAACGACCTTGCATACAGATGTCGTGATCCCCTTTTGTGAGATAAGGTGAGAGGAGATTGTTCGTGTTTGTTGATATTGTTGGAATTGTTGATTATTATCACTGATAAATCTCTCTTTTCATAACATAATTTACATAAAAACGTAGATATCAACAAATATTGACTCTCCATTTATAGGTTAATTTTTCTTTCGGTCAAAGTCTTTGAAATATTTGTCCATAATAAGGTTAAGTAAATATTCTGAACATTTCTCGACCGCAACCACAATAATGCAAATCAATTATGTTGCGGCGCGACCCCCACCATAAACAGTCATAAAACCCTTCAAAGTTTTGTGAGTACAAACTATGCCACTGTATTTAAATGTAAAACGAACGTATACACCATTTCTTTGATTTACTAGTACAAACAAAAAATTTAAAGACCAACTAGGAATATCATGAATATGTATGAGCGCGATTACACCGCTCATGTGTCGAGTAAAGACTGTTTTTATGGTGTTTAACGCCACTTTCAAAAAGACTGGCCGGTTCATTCTGATTGTTTGTTGATCGAGTGCTATAGTAAACATTCATGCGTATCCATTCAAGATGACGACAAAATCCGCAAATATAAACAAAAACTTTACAAATATGAGAGAGAAATGGACAACCGGGTTGAAAATTTGTGGCAGGGGTAGGAACCTGGACAGAAACAAATAGCTTTTTGTAGCCGGATACAATGTGCCAACACTTTTTCGAATCTGCAACTATGGTCTTTAACGTGCAAAGCGCGTGGCTCTCTCAAAGCACGACAACATCTATGGCTACGGTCAGACATTCCATATTATTACTTGATATCCCACACCTTCCTAATCTGCCCCCTGTGCAAGTGCTGGACAACTATGTGGGTTGAACCTTGGAAATCGTCAGCAATACACATGCAGCTCAGAATCTTATCTGTCAAGGTGCTAATTCTGTACTTTTCCCTGCTATTTCAGGTTTTTGGTTTTTAGTGATAGTAGGGATACATTTTGTAGGTAAGATTATTTTTGATAATTCATAATTTGCACATTAAATTCTTTCGAGTCAAACAACTACAATACAAGGTTATAGTTCTGGTGTATAACGCCACTTTCAACAATATTTCAGTTTTATTGGTGGAGGAAATCGGAGAAAACTACAGACCTTCCGCAAGTCACTTACAAATTTTATCACACAATGTTGTATGGAGTATTAGTTGTCATGAGAGGGATTTGAACTCACAACTTTAATGGTGAAATGCACTTATTGCACAGGTAGTTGTAAATCCAACAACCATACGATCAAGACCACGACGACCCTGTCCTAAATTAGAGGGAGTGCGTTAGTAATAATAAAAATCCAACTGAGCGTGTTGGTCTATATAGCTAGCACTAAGCATATATTGTAAATAACAAAAAGGGTGCGTTCGACTAGCAGCCGCAAGTGCTAAAATTTACCAGTTACTTGCCCATGGTCGGTGGTACTCTCCGGTTACTCCGGCTTCTTCCACCACTAAAACTGGTCGCTATGTAATAGCTGAAATATTGCTGAAAGTGGCGTTTAGCACAATAAATCAAATCAAATCCATCAAATCTAAGCATATATCATTATCATCGTCCAGCTAATTATATCTTGTTCTCTTCATGATATAGCTGGGGGGGGGGATGGCATCAATCAATCACTCACTATCTCATATGTGTTTACAAACATGTTTGAACACTTTTATACATGGACATTTCAGAAGGAGGACAGACATGTCTTAGCTGTATCCATGTTGTACAACCGAGAGATTGTTTTAAGCTGACAGAATGTGGAGACCACGAGGTAAACAATAATTAATTGTCACAGGAACTGTCTAGTCTGTACCGGAACCGTCCAGTCTATACCGGAACTGTCCAGTCTATTTCGATGAACTGTGATAGGGACTGTCCAAGTTTATACCAGTTATCTCAACTCTCATATTTATTGTCTTTAAACTAATACAAATGAACAAGTTTGTAACAAACAGACAAAATAATATGATTAACGCCCTGCAATGGTGTTTTAATAGAGGACATACTTTTTAAATACAGTCAACCCTGTACATGGAGGCCACTCAACGAAATCTGAAAATGTGGTCTTTATGAACAATTGCCCTTTATATATACAGGTTAAAATTATATGCACTATTCATTTGTCAACCGCATCAGTGGCCTAATGGTTAGTATATTCGCCTCGAGTGCGGTAGATCGTGGGTTCGAGCCCCAGTCGGGTCAAACCAAAGACTATAAAAAGGGGGAGGGGTGAGCCCACGTTTGGCTTGTGGTCAGGAATCATCGACCTTTACGAGTCTGTCGTCCAGGACCCTACAGTGTATAACTTGTTCTCTGCTACGGAATACACACACAAACTGGAACATCCGCTTGTCCGGGATCGAACCCACGATCTACCGGACACGAGGATAATACGCCAACGATTACACCTCCGATACGTTCATTACTACACTGAAAAGCCTGCATGCACCAAAGAATCAAAGGACACCAAACTTTGTTTTAACCCGTGTTTAATATCCTTTCATATAAAAAAAAGAATATTTTGTTATCGTATTTGCATATTTAAAAACACTTTACTGTTATTGGTAAGGAAATTTATCTCGACTTAAGCATCAATAAACAGTATGGCCAAAATTACTTTTATATCTTCGTAGATGAGGATGAGGCTCGACGCCATTTGGTCTACGGGAAAGGACCCTGATGCTCACTTTTATTCAGTTTTATTTGTGCATCAGCACCCCTTGTCATGAGTACATGATTACACTCCAAAAAATGGCTTACATCCAATAATAAAGTTTATGTTTTGCATCTAAAAGAAACGTGAATTAATTTTCTCTTTGCAGCAATGTTATTTGAAACGTTATGTGACCACAGCAGGAAAGGTCTGGTTTGACGTTGGCTGCTTAGATAATTCTGTGAGTCTAACATTCATTTTACATTTGAGTTTATTTTTGTGTGCCACGGAAGTTTTTTTTAACCTGATAACGGAAATTCACATTTTTAATATAGTTAGTTTTGTTTGCTGTATTGATTTTTTTTTTTTTTTTTTTTAGATTAAAGGAAGGGATTAAGCGCATTTCATGTGAAAATATATGGAAATAAAACGTGTTTAGTGTAAACATATTTGATTAATTAAGACATATCATAAATTACATACATAGTGTGACAAATACAACTGCAATTGAATTAATTAAAGGGATCCGAAAACAAGCTATTGAGCTTATATAAATTCGTCTCCCAAAGGTAAATTATACATTATACTTTATGATTTGTTTCGAAAGATAGGACAATTACGTACACTACTATATTATAATTGAATTTGTATAAAGAGAAGAAAGGAAATTGGGTGCGTTTGAGCTAGCTTTCGTGCAGGTGAAGATTAAGAGGTGAATCTTTTACTACTCAGAATACATTTTTGGACTGTTAAGAAGATCTCAGAGTTTAGATGAGCTGTTAGTTCATTAGATCCTAATAGTAAGATGCCGAGATTTAGTTGTATAGGAAGGTGCAGGGAGTTTATATAACGTTGTCTGGAGATATTATAGCGAGGACAATGAATAAAAAATGTTCAGATGTTTCTATCGAACCACAAACACAGCTAGGTGAATCTACTATATTTTTCTGGTACAAATGTGAGTTCAATGAGCTACACTCCATTCTCAATCTTGCGTGTTTGGAAGCATTTATCGAGTAGACCGTTTTAAAGACTCAGTTGATGGGGAAGTACAATTCGCACATGTTTTTTTTTTGGTCAACGGTGAATATCATAGAGTTTTGTATTATTAATCAGGAACACAAATAATTAATCCTTGACTAGATCCATAACGTACATGCTTTCCATAAATCTTTTTTGAAAATTTCGCCCTAAAGCAAGGCACCGACCATTGTCCTATCGGGATGGTTGGGGGATTTGTGTTATGTACTTCTTCTTTCTCTTGTCTGGCCAAACTAAACTTCAATGCTACAACAAGTTTCCCTATATGACATTTGTAGATTTTGAGAAAAAGCTATACCTCGACTCAAGTCGAAAGTTTCTGTCAGACCAGAAAATTGTTGTACCCTAATACAAATCAAAATCAACATTGATATAAATCGAATATTTTGTTACTATACATGTGAACAAAGGGATATATCCATGATGGTAAGCTTGAACATTTATGCATTTGTCAAATTTAATGATCATTGGAAACATTTACGTTGACGTCAGCTCTCAATTCGTTTAACGTTGACATCAGCTATCAAATCCTTTAACGTTGACATCAGCTCTCAAATCCTTTAACCCCCTCCCAGAGGGTGTGCCGGGGTAGAATAGGCACCAGGTTTCTCCGTCCTAGAGGCACTAGTCCTCTAAAAGGGGTCATCCCCGCGGGAACCCCGGGGTATAGAAATGGGACCGAGAGCTTCTTCGGCTTGAAGGAGCGTCCGTCGGTTGTGCGGGATGTAGAAATTCACAGCCAACCCGTCCTTCGGATGAGACGTAAATAAAACCGAGGTCCCGTGTTGAAAGATTGCCATCCTCTTCGCACGTTAAAGAACCCAGTGTAACAGCTCACTATGAGCATTATGCTCATGATGAGTGGTCCATAAGAGACCTGTTGCACTGGCTAAATTATCCGTCCCTACCCATCACATTTCCTTGTTTCGAGTCTCGTGGCGTTTAAATTATTCTCGTCCTGAATATAGCTGAAAAATTGCTCGCTGGACGTTAAACACCAATCAATCAATCAATCAAATCCTTTAACGTTGACGTCAGCTCTCAATTCGCTTCACGTTTACATTTAAGGAATATTTGAAATTGTTGAACAGGTTATACGATATAACCTGGTTTGGGTCAGTTTACGCTTAATAAACCGCGAAGCGGTTTATGAAAAGCGTAAACTGACCCAAACCAGGTTATGCAAGTATAACCTGTTCAACAATTTCAAATATTCCTTATAATTTAATTTGTACAACACAATTTAATGATTCCTCGATTTTAATTACGATTACTAGTATTTCATGTGACTATTTGAATTTGTCGTTGGCGGATGAACACGTTGGTGACGTCACAATACCAACCCAGGTTATCCAGTATAGACAACATTGTCTCCAGGCGGATTAGCCAATCAGATTGAAATATTCAAATCAAATTAAATTATCAGCTCTTTAATCCGTTCACATTGACGTCAGCTCTTGAATTCGTTTCACGTTGACATCAGCTCTCAAATCATTTCACGTTGACGTCAGCTCTTAATTCCTTTCACGCGTACACCAGCTCTTAAAACCCTCCACACTGATACCAACTTTAAAACCTTCCACGTTGATTTCAGCTCTCAAATTACTTCATGGTTACACCATCTTGCTCTCAAATTCTTTTACATTGACGTCAGCTCTCAATTCGTTTCACGTTGACATCAACTCTCTAATTCTTTCATGTTGACGTTAGCTCTTATATCCTTTCAGGGTGACATCAGCTCTCAAATCCTATCACGTTAATGTCAGATCTCAAATATTTCACGTTGACGTCACCTCTCAAATCCTGTCACGGGATTACACACCAGCTTTCAAGTCCTTTCATGTTGACGTCAGCTCTCAAATCCTTTCATGTTGACGTCACCTCTCAAATCCTTTCACGTTGACGTCAGCTTTCAAGTCCTTTCATGTTGACGTCAGTTTTCAAGTCCTTTCATGTTGACGTCAGCTTTCAAGTCCTTTCATGTTGACGTCAGCTCTCAAATCCTTTCACGTTGACGTCAGCTTTCAAGTCCTTTCATGTTGACGTCAGCTCTCAAATCATTTCATGTTGACGTCAGCTTTCTTATCCATTTACTTGACCTCAACTTTACAATCGTCCCACTGACATCAAACACCATCATGCATGATTTTCAAACAGTCCTTCCGTCTTTCATGGTTCTTCTCACTTACTAATGGTTAATCAGTTTCCACGAGGAAAAGGGAAAAATAGCAAGTTTGTCTAAAGTTTTCAGTCATACTATTAACGTTTATCGACAGTAAAATCCTTCAAACTGTTTTTCTGTGTATTCAGAAATGTACAGCAATTGCGGGAGGTCCAATTCCTGGAGGAAATAGTGTTACAATGCCACCTTCTATTATTGGAAGACGTGGACAAACGTACAATGAGACATATATTAAACAGTGGACACACCCACCATCAGTGATTGGCAGGCGTCAAACCAATATTGGGGACCAAACTGTTTGTGAACACTGCTGTAATGACACAATATGTAATTCGGGAGGATATTGTGGAGCGTCACGTGAGTGTAATTAACATTAATTAACATTAAGGTTACCGCGTAGTTGGAGTTATGGTTAGCATGCTCGCCTCGATGGTGATGGATCATGGGTTTGGTCCCCAGTCTTGTCAAACCAAAGTCTATGAAGTCGAATATTAGCTGCTTCTCCATTAAACACGAAGGTGTCGTCATGGTCACGGTCGTATAATAGTTGGATTTACAAATAAGTAAGCAAATTATGGTTGGCTAGTAATGACCAATCGTAGGGACCAATCATTCTCTCATTCCGATCTTACCAAGGGGTATATAGGGTGAAAGAGGGGATATTGAAGCATAATTTTTTTTTGACAGATAGCAAACAAAACTCTTAATTTTTTTCAAATAACAGCCCCTACCGGATAAGAATGTGGTTGGTAACCCAGTATTATGTGGTCGACTGGAACAACATGTCTACCTCCGTGTTGTGTTAGTGAGCTAGCGCTATAAAATTGCAACTATAGTCGAGGTACTGGAAACTAGATAGCAGCATCATTTCATCAAAAATATTATAAACTTTGACAGAAATTGCTTGAGACGGATTTTGCCAGTTATTAATGAGAGGTTACACCACGGTACAAATATGGAATAAGTTCCGATTATTGGTATATAATGAACATTCTCATTGGTGTTTCCGGTTACTGGCATGTAACGGTCATTCTCAATGGTGTTTCCGGTTACTGGTATGTAACGGTTATTCTCATTGGTGTAGTGTTATACCCATTGGCTCATAATATTTGGCTTACAACCCCCAGTATCGGTGAAATACAAATTGAGTGTGCAATGGATAATAATTGATAAAATAAAATAAGCCAAATCACATTTATTATGTATTTTGTCGTCTATCGTGTATTGAAAGAAGAGTTTGAAGATACCAAAGGAGTAATCAGAATCCGTATATCGAAGAACAGACAACACAATGGCCAAAAGAAAAAGTACAAAAGGACAAACAACGATCTACAAAGCATACATATAAAACTAAAGATCGAGTAACACAAACCTATTATTAACCTGTGTGTGACAAACACATTATTTTTATTTTTATTCAGCCTTTGGAAACCCCGGGCCTGTGTGCTATAGCTGTAAGGAAGCACTGACTGCTGACGGATGTGATCAGATCACACAGTGTGGGGTAGATGAGGTAACATCATATATGGCTTGGTTTCTTTGGAAATGCCTGTACCAAGTCAGGGTCATTACGGTTTTCTCAGTTTTCCGGTTGTTGACTGATTTTGTCTGTTTATATACTTATGAGTTTTGACTCTTTCCCTTTGGAAGATTGTTCGCAGTTCGGTAATTTTGTTATTACCCTTATTTATGGAACAAATCCGTTTTTTTTTATTTGATTTTCACAGCGATCACCAACCTTCTATGAAATGAGTATATTTTAACATTTGACAGACTGATCATACATATCATTAAATGAGATGTTTGAATGATCACATGTTTATTCATGTGATGCTTTACAGAATTATATTTTTCGTCAAATGTCCATCATATCATTATTTCTACAGAAGTGTTTCACTAGTCACGTGTTTATTCTGTTTATCATGTGATTATTTTTACAGAAATGATTCATTGTTAATTGTTTATCATGTTATTATCTTCACAGAAACATTTCATTGGTCAATAGTTTGTCATGTGATGTTTTTAGTGAATAAAAACGTAGATATCAATTTTAGTGCGCACGACACGTTTCTGGAATAACCTTCATCAGGTACGCTCAAAACTGAAACATTGGAAAATCAAATAATTTAAAGTGTTGGGAGCAATAAAACCAAAGGGCCTAAACAGGATCGCCACAATCAGCTAAGGTCACCTATGTCTGAGGGAGGAGAACCTTAGCTTTGATAAAAAATTACATATATAGGAACTGTAAATTTCAATAATAAATTGACAATAACAGTGCATTGTCTTGACATAAAATCGATATACGGATGAGGCTTAGAATCGGGGGAAATGCGAGGGTTTCCAGAGCATTTTCCCAGATTCGTGCCGAATGCGTATATCGAATTTTATTTCAAGTCAATGCACTGTTATTGTTCTTTATACTGCAATCATTAGTGACGTTAATGGATATTACTACCAATATTCAAATTATTTAAAAAGCTAGTTACCTCCAAGAGGCCCCAACTGATTTCTAAATATTATAAACGGTCAGTGACCGTTTATCACTTGTAAATATACTGTCAACGTATTTTGGCTGTTCAAATAGAACGATTGCAGTATAAATATATTTAATAAACCATGTCAGTGCAGAAACACTGACTATTGTGATACACTCGGGGACTAAATGTTCCATTGGTCAATTGTTTATCATGTGAACTTTTCCTGAAATGCTTCGTTGGTCAATTTTTATCATGTGATTTTTACAGAAAATGTTGATTGGTCAAATATTTATCATGTGATTTTTACAGAAAATGTTTGATTGGTCAGATGTTTATTATGTGATTTGTACAGAAAAGTTAATTGGTCAGGCGTGTATGATGTAATGTTTTTGTTTACAGAAATGTTTCATTGGTCAGGTACTGAATCAAATATCACAAGAATTTAGATGGACACATGGTTGTAAGAGTAATCTTACGGTTTGTATAAATTTATTATCATTTATTATCATTCTGTTCTAAATTCAGGAAACGAATTCTAAGCAAATTATCACGCCACTGTCACAAAATGTAAATCGGCCGAACTTCGTTATGTCAAACAAACTAATCATATTGTTTCGAAATATCGAGTAGACGGAGACGGCAACCGAAATTGTATAATTTGTGTCCGATCCTTTTATCTTGTTTATGACAAATAAATATGCTTAAACCATCGAAGTAGACGAGTTATCCACGAAATCTTAAGCACACCGAAATATACTAGAAAAGGACGAAATGGCATTCAAATAAAAGAGTTGTCCCTGCTCGAGATACCAGTGTTCGACGGTAGATGTAGCATTTTATTTTTTCCTCCATAATATTCTTTCCGGCGGAATATTTTTAATATTATACAATTACTGTCTTTTAATGAAGTAAATGTGTGGATTTATTGACTTTTGAAAAAAATGATATTCACTGAGCCTCGACCCATATTAGCCCTCGGGCCTTCGGCCCTTGGGCTAATATGGAGGTCTTGGGTTGATATGACATGTAATATGAAAAATGCCATATAATAATCTTTAAATATTAAATTCTTT
The DNA here is from genome assembly GCA_002080005.1 of Gigantidas platifrons. Taxonomy (NCBI): domain Eukaryota; kingdom Metazoa; phylum Mollusca; class Bivalvia; order Mytilida; family Modiolidae; genus Gigantidas; species Gigantidas platifrons. Next base: position 38,131 of record MJUT01012166.1, on the reverse strand, counting down.
CCACCGTATACAATTTCAACCGGAAAAAATTATGCCTTACATATACACTATTTTGGTTTTTTAACGTAGAGGTCAATGTTGATATGTTAATTTATACATATAAGAATGATATATTATGGGGGACATAATCATACCGTATTGAATGTTCCTATTTTGAAATCCAGTTACCATGAGATCGCGTGCACAACAACCCCCAAGATTCTCAGGGAACAAATACATGAGAATCATTAATAGTAATAGGTAATGATATCTACATCAACGTTAGAGAAAACCGAAGGGACATTCCAGACACAGGACGAAGTCAAACAAACCAAAAACAAAAAACAAAAAACAAAAACACAACACACAACACACAAGACCGGATACTAAGAGGATGATCAGCATACATAGTACTGTGCCTACACCAAGTCAAGTTTTCATAATTAACTTACATTTATATACAAACAAACTTTCTTTGAAACATTCTCAATTGTTTGTTGTCAAATGTAAATGATTTAAAAATCATTAAAAATATTATACTTTTCATCCAGCAATTTTAGAATTATTTTTCTGCTTATAGTACTCACGAATTAATCACAAATATAAGAAGTATAATTTCACAATTTGACAAGATTTCTAATAATAATAATAATAATAATAATAATAATAATAATGTATGATATCTAATTTAGTGCACACAATGCGTTTCTGAATATACCTTCCTCAGGTACGTCCACAATCAACAGATTAGAAATACAAATAATGTAAAAATCTTTGGTAGCAATAAAACCAAATATCATACATAGGATAGCAAAAATATAATAAGATCATAAATAGGATAGCAAAAATATAATAAGATCATACATAGGATAGCAAAAATATAATAAGATCATATACAGGATAGCCAAAATATAATAAGATCATACATAGGATAGCAAAAATCTAATAAGATCATACATAGGATAGCCAAAATATAATAAGATCATACATAGGATAGCAAAATCTAATAAGATCATACATCGGATAGCCAAAATATAATAAGATCATACATAGGATAGCAAAAATATAATAAGATCATACATAGGATATAGCAAAAATCTAATAAGATCATACATAGGATAGCCAAAATATAATAAGATCACACACGATCTTTAGTTTTATGTGTATGTTTTGTAGATCGTTGTTTGTCCTTTTGTCCTTTTTATCCCCCCGCGATAGCGGTGAGGGGATATAGTAATAGCGGCCGAGAAAACATGGATAGATTTGAATAATTTTTTGCATGTGGCTTGTAATTATCATTATCTTGGATGGGTTCTAACATGGAAATATTTGAAGCAAGGGTTTTGGGGGAAATCTTGGTTTTTGGTTGAAAAATCACCAATTTTGAGAATTGTGTCTTGTTTACGCGATAACTTTAGTAAACATGGATAAATTTGAATAATATTTTGCGTGTGGCTTGTAAATATCATTATCTTGGATGGGTTCTTACATGGAAATATTTGAAGCAAGGGTTTTGGGGGAAAATCTTAATTTTTGGTTGAAAAATCACCAATTTTGAGAATTGAGTCTTGTTTACGCGATAACTTGAGTAAACATGGATAGATTTGAATAATGTTTTGCATGTGGCTTGTAATTATCATGATCTTGGATGGGTTCTAACATGGAAATATTTGAAGCAAGGGTTTTGGAGGAAAATCTTAATTTTTGGTTGAAAACTCACTAATTTTGAGAATTGTGTCTTGTTTACTCAATAATTTTTGTAAACATGGATAGATTTGAATAATATTTTGCAAGTAGCTTGTAATTATCATTATCTTGGATTGGTTCTAACATGGAAATATTTTAAGCAAATGTTTTGGGGGAAAATGTTAGTTTTTGGTTGAAAAATCAACAATTTTGAGAATTGTGTCTTGTTTATGTGATAACTTTAGTAAACATGGATATATTTGAATAATCTTTGCATGTGGCTTGTAAGTATATTATACATTAAGACTGCAAGGCTGCTTTCTATAAATATATAAAAATAAATATTATGTAAGTGCGGGAGGATACGTCGCGCATTCATGCGCTAGGCGGTTCTTTTATTCTTTTGGCCATTGTTTTGTCTGTTCTTCTTCGATATACGGATTCTGATTACCCTTTTGGTATCTTCAAACTCTTCATGCGACCGAGGGAGTAGAACCTTAGTTTTTTGTGCTTGATACTGAAAAACAATAAATTGACAATTTGAAATACGATTTAAATTTGAAAATGTAGAAATCTTCTTCTTAGTGGTTTATTTGTTTGATTTGGCTATATGGTTTGGTTTATGGTGTTTAACGCCACTTTTAACAATATTCCAGTTATATATCGTGGCGGTCAGTTTTATTGGTGGAGTAGACTAGAGTACGCGGAGAAAACCACCGACCTGTCGCAAGTCACGGGGTCATATGGTACCGTGGTAGTTGAATTAAAAATAGTGTGGAGAAATTGATTAAAATAGCACGTGAATACACGGAACCACAGAAACCGCGGTACCATTGGACTATACAAGTTTAATGAAAATTCAACAAGAAACACAATAAAAAAGTGTTAAATACACACACACACACACACGCACACACGCACGCACGCACGCACGGACACAAAATTGTATATATACATTTGTATTACTATGAAAAATAGGTTATTATGGAAACTACACACACATTTGGCACAATTTTGTAGCTTGCAAAGCTATTGTTTGAGTCATACGTCTATTATATTCTGTATCATTTCCACCATTTAGTGTGCCCGTCCTAGTAAGCGTCAGACAGACTTCGACTATGCTGATGTGTCTGCTAACAAAGTGTGTGATGATTGCTGTGAACATGACTTATGCAATAACGTATGTACCAATTATATCGACTGGAACGCCACTGTTTTACCTAAGACCACTGTTATAGATAATCCAGTTACTACTGATTATCCTACTACAGAGGTATCCCGAACAACTGCTTCTTCCACAACCCTCGGAATAAGTTCAACGGAAAAAATTACAACAAAAATGCAGCAAACGGATATGCACACAATACGTACAGAAAGATCTACTTCTACAACAACAGAGCAGACGAAAACTCAACATGTACAGCAGACGACAACAACAGCATCAACAACAGAAGCAACAACAACAACAATATCAAAGGGAACAACACTAGGTCAGTAATATAAGATTTACACTTCAATATTTCACCACAAATGTTTCTTGTTTCTCGTTTTGAACCGACTCGGGAATTTAATGGGTAGCGTACACGCCGCGAGTGCCGTAGATCGTTATTCGGATCTCTGGACTCGTCAAACCAAAGACTATTAGTATGTGTTGCTCCTCCGCAAAGCATGCAGCATTAAACAATAATAGTTTGGCTCGGAATCATGACAATGTGTCCTAGTGGAGCAACATGTCTACCTGTAGATTGTTGTTTCAGTGAAATCATGACAATGTGTCCTAGTGGAGCAACATGTCTACCTGTTGATTGTTGTTTCAGTGGCTAAATTGATTGATTGATTGATTGATTTTTGGTGTTTAACTCTACGTTCAGCAATATTTCAGCTATATCATGCCGACCAGTTTTAGTGGTGGAAGAAGCCGAAGTACACGGAGACAACCACCGACCATTGGCAAGTAACTGGTAAACTTTATCACTTGCGGTTGCGAGTCGAGTCCACCATTTTTGTAATTTACAAAGCCTGGCGCGAACCCATGCAGTATTGGTGATAGACGTGTATGAGTTGGTAGGTAATCCAACTACCAAGATCATTGAACCACCCGGGCCCTAGAACTTTGATTAAAAGGAAGAGGCATGATAATCATACAACATTATAATGTGTTCCTAAATTAATTTACAAAGAATACATTTCATATTTTATACATCATATATTATGTTGGATAGATCCATTTCAAATGGTAGACTGTAATTTCGAGGCTGGTCTTTGTAATTGGCACCAGGACCCAACAGATGATGGCGACTGGAGGATTCATTCGGGTTCTACGGCAACAGCTAATACTGGACCTATGCATGACCACACATATGGTACAGGTAACACATCACATAAACGGGACATGCAAGACCTTACAAACATGGAGCATGGTAACACATCATGTATACAAGACAGGTAAACACATCACACATACGAAACATGCAAGACCTTACAAACATGGAGCATGGTAACACATCATGTATACAAGACAGGTAAACACATCACACATACGAAACATGCAAGACCTTACAAACATGGAGCATGGTAACACATCATGTATACAAGACAGGTAAACACATCACACATACGAAA
>MJUT01012166.1:10818-32193 GCA_002080005.1 Gigantidas platifrons | reverse complement strand
TACAAACATGGAGCATGGTAACACATCATGTATACAAGACAGGTAAACACATCACACATACGAAACATGCAAGACATTACAAACATGGAGCATGGTAACACATCATGTATACAAGACAGGTAACACATCACACATACGAAACATGCAACACATCACACGCATGGAACATACCAACATATCATGCATGAGGGACAGGTAAGACTAGACTGTCATAAATACAATAGAGGTAACACATGCATACGGGACATTCAACTCATCACACACATGGAACATATCAACATATCATGCATGCAGGACAGGTAAGACTAGACTGTTATAAATACAAGAGATGTAACACATGCATACGGGACAGGTCAACATAACATGAATACGGGACAGGTAAAACGTCATAAGTACGAGAGATGTGACAATATAGGTATGGACAGGGAAAACTCATCATACATGCGGGCCTATATCTTCTACAGGCTACCCATGTATAGGGGACAAGTGTTACATCATATATATAGAGGACATGTTACATTTCGTACAAGAACACGTAGTATATCAAGGGCCCGGGTGGCTCAATAGGTTAGGTAGTTGGATTTCCTAATAACTCATATAAGCCTATCACCAATACGGCGTGGGTTCGCGCTCGGCTTTGTAAATTAGAAAAAAGGGCGCACTCGACTCGCAGCTGCATGTGATAAAGTTTACCAGTTGCTTGTCGGTGGTTCTCTCCGGCTTCTGCCACCACTAAAATTGGTTGCCATGATACAGCTGAAATATTGCTGAAAGTGACGTTAAACACCAAAATTCAAATCAATCAGGTAACATATCAAGGTAACATGTCATATACAAAGAACAGACAACAAACGAAATGACCAGAACGTATCAAATATTTATTACCTCTTTGACGTCACTTCCGCTTTAGCTATCTGGCTCCTTGTCAGATACCATTCATGCAAAGTAATACACAAGCATAGAGGGTCACAATTAGACTTCCGGTAGTGCATCGTACACACACTTTGGATATTTTATTTTTATTTTTGGTGTTTAACGCCACTTTCAACAATATTCCAGCTATATCATGGCGACCAGTTTTAGTGGTGGAGGAAGCCGGAGTACCCGGAGAGAACCACCGACCATGGGCAAGCAACTGGTAAACATTATCACGGGCGGTTGCGAGTCGAGTGCACCCTTTTTTGTAATTTACAAAGCCGGGCGCGAACCCACGCCGTATTGGTGATAGGCTTGTATGAGTTGTTAGATCCAGCGACCTAACTCATTGAGCCACCCGGGCCCCTCACACACTGTGGATATGAAGAAGTAATTGTATACCATAAAATAAAAGTTTCCTGCATTTCTCATGAAGGACAAACAAGTAAAAAAAACATTTTTTGTTATTTGTTATTTTTCGTTTTGTTCTCATTACTGAAAAGAAAACATTGTATTTCGTTAGATTGTTAAAATCTACGACAATCCCCCCCCCCCCCTCCGCGAATATAAAGTAGTTCACAGTCAATAGAACAGCTGATATTGGTAAATGCTATGGTAAGACAAGTCGAACATACCCTCTTGTTATAAACATATTATCTTTGTCGTCCACTTCAACTTTAATGTCGTAAACATTTAAAAATTGTATATGTATAGGTAAAGGACACTACATCTACTTAGAAGCCTCTGACTTGAATTATGAAGATATTGTACGGCTAGAATCCAGTCCAATAGTCTGGCAGGGACAGACGTGTCTGTCGTTTTGGTACCACATGCATGGACATTACATAGCATCATTGACTATTTACGTCAAAGTATGTATTTATCATAACAGTTGTGGGGCCGTCATGGTCGTGATCGTATGGTCATTGGATTATGACTACCCATGCAATCAGTGCCTATCACCACTAACGTTGTGAATTCGAACCCTGCCCAGGTACTTGATACTACATTATGTGATAAAGTTTGTCAGTGGCTTACGACAGGTCGGTGGCTTTCTCCGGGTACTCCGGTTTGGTTTCCTTCCCCATAAAAATTTTGTTGAAAGTTGCACTTAAAACCATACCCCCCCTCCTCATACATACAAAACAAGCAGTTACGACTCGTTATAAAAACGTCAAATATTAAATTGAATGTGACAGAATTTAAATTTGTTGGTTCTTAAATTCATTGACTCTGAATTTCTCCTGCTAAGAAAAGAGATAAGTTAAATAATATTAAGAGATTGTGTTATTCATTTATGCTGATATCATTTAGAGGGTAAAAACAAACTTTATACTTCGTTCGATTTTTAATTTGGTTGTTGGATTGAACTTCGAGTATTGTAATAGGTCACCTTAGCACTTTCTTACATTTCCCTTGTGTTTTAAACAGTGAGTAACAAACATACAGTGACTACTATAGTATAGCATGTATTATTTAATGTTACTTTTTTTTGTTTTTCCTTTTTTTGTTGGATATCGACATGTGTGATAGATCGTGGGTTCGAGTCCCGGACGGTCAAACCAAAGACTATAAAATGTGTATGTGTTGCTTCTCCGCATAGCACGCAGCATTAAGGAAAAAGAACAAAGACCAGGGTTGCGTTCAATATCGTAGCAGCTAGCCTAGCTGCTAGGTAAAATAGCCATGACGTTATTAAACGATTAGCTACGTAGCAATGCTAACAAATATGGCGCCAATCATATAGAATAATTTCTTGGAACATTTTAGCTAATCGTATTTGTCTAGTTACCTTAATAAATTATCATCCGTATTAAAAGCGTTGCCACATCCTGCAATGCCACTATTTTTGCCTTACGAAATTAAATTTGGTTTTTGCCGCCATCTTGGATTCAAAAGCTAGCATAATTTTTTTTAAGCTAGCTAGAGCTACGTAGCGGCTAGGCTAGCTTTCCGTTCAATAGGATTTTTCTACGTAGCTTAACCTAGCAGCTACGATGTTGAACGCACCCCGGTTGTCTGGGAATCATGATAAGGTGTCCGAGTGGGGCGACATGTCTATCCACGGACTGCTATGTCAGTGAGTTAGCACTATAAACAAAAAAACCAACAAAGCGTTTTGGTTTAGTACAAAGTGGACCTCATCATCATCGCATTGAAAATTAACTAGTTCTCGCCATGATGTAACTGACACATTGCTGAGTTTGGCGTTAAACAACAATCTCTCATTCCCTCATAATTCAAGATCGTATAAATTCACCATGTGTGATGGTGTTTTTTCAGCACACATGTGTTAGTTCAAAACTATTTTATTTTCTTATACATGTGTATAGACAAGAATTCGGATAGGTATTTATTTGTTGTTTTTATTTCCATGAATCTTTTTTAAGCGTTTACTTTTTCTCTCAACAGAATAGTCATGGCCATTCACAAAAGTTATGGAGTCAGTCTCAGGATCATGGCACTAACTGGTTACATGCTAAAATAAATCTACCCAATACTCCAGGGAAAATAGTAATAGAAGGATACAGGGGAGCAGATATACATGGTGACATAGCATTAGATGATATAAAACTGGTACCTAATTGTCACGTTTGATACAGAAATAAAGATATAGAACAAAATTTGACTTGTTGCTATCAGCTCAAATATTATGTTCTCTGAGTTAACACATTAATTGAAAACCACTGACCTGCCGCAAGTTACTGACAAACTTTATCGCATAATCGTGTATGGAGTACACCTCATCTGAGTGGGATTCGAACTCACAATGTTAGTAATAATAGGCACTGATTGCATAGGTAGTTATAAATCCAACTACCATACGATCACGACTACGACTGTCCCCTTTGATTTGTGATTATAATTAATTAATTTGTAGTGATATAGTGATTATTAAATAAGGAGCCCCAAGGATGACCATGTGTATAGTAATTGGACATAAACTATCCACTTCATGATACATTCCCTCCAAAATGGACCGGAGTCCACTTGTTATGTAAGTTGAACCAAATACAAAATACTTAATGTAAATGATGTCACTACGCTCTTTGTCCGTAAGAATCACCAGATCCTAGCGTGTAGCATCTTATTGGAGTGTTCCTTGCGGACACTCTGCAACAGATGGGTAGGAGTGGACCGAAAAGTGTGGGGGAATTGTGTGGAATGCAGCGAAAAGTGGGGGGGGGGACATGTATTTGGAGTGGACCAGAAAGTGAGGAAGTTTTTAAAACCGTTAAACAAAACAAAATAAGTATGTATTTATTATTTTAATGGCTCATTGGTTTCAAAGCATACCCTTATTATTCCCTTTTTTAAGTAGACAATAGGTTGGTTTTCCTGGCTTCCATGCTATGAATTCAACTTTTTCTATAGTGTGTGCCAAAAAAGGGAACAGAGAGATACATAGTTTTACACATCCAATTCACCTCCTCTGCAAGAAACTATTTTTTTACCATATCAATTCTGTCCCTTTTCCATTGTTACAATTCGTCCATGCGCTAATCCCAGTACTTTCCGTCATGATTCGTGAACAGTTCCTGCTCCGCTAGTGTCACCCGCCCTGTTTCTCTAGATACGTCATGATCTCGGAACACGGTATAAAATGCATAATATATACAACTTACACATATTATAGACTGTTTACTTTTCCACAAACCAGCTCAAGTGTTTAAGTTTGTACATAGCACATACCTACCTATGACCGGAGGTCTTATCCGTCAGTTCGTCATTAAAAGTCCGGCCCTTCGCACTTTAAAACAAGTTTGAAAATACCTAAGGGGTACTAGTATTTAGAAGTTGTATTGTTATATATGTTGAATGAAGTATATACTCTGGCTTTAGTTTCCTAGACAGTATTACACAATTCTCCAATATAAATATGTTTGGTTAGTGGTGTTTAACGCCACTTTCAACAATATTTCAGCTATATCGTGGCAATCAGTCTTATTGGTAGGGGAAACTGGAGTACCTGGATTTAAACCAACTACCTGTCACAAGTCACTGACAAACTTTATGACATAATGTTGTATCGAGTACACCTCGCCAAGAACGTGGTTCTTCAATAAATAGACATTTCTTTGAAATAAAAAGTGGATAAAATAAATGCCATTTTATCAAATACAAATCCTGTATCTGAGACTGATAAAGGAATTTTGCATTGAGTAAGAGCATGCTTAAAAACGCTATGACCATCGCACAATTTGTATGTGTTCATCTCATTTGCATATTTCCGACTTTGATTCTAAAATTATATGCTTTGTTACAGGAGTTGCTCAATCTTTAGTATTCTGTGACGTGTCCTGTATATCATTGTTTATCCTGTTTCTTTAAGCCATTGTATTGTGTGTCCCTTTTCGATATACGGCTTCTGATTAACCCTTTGGTACCTTCATATTCTTCTTATTTCTCTTTAATGTGCCCTAAATGGTTCCCTTTCATGCAAAGTTCAATGGAAATACCACATATTTTTCCCGTAATCTGTTCAAAATTTTAATGTGACGACTGGCTAATTTTCTATTTGCTATAAAACGATCCTCGCATTTTTATCTACAAATTATGACCAAATAAAATTAATTTCGTTATCCTTTACATTGTTCACTCACTCACTCACTCACTGTTGGGGATAAGAAAGTGCATTCAGCATTACGGACTTGACCATGGAAACCACTGGCTTTGAATAGACATTCGGAAATATTACCATTAGAGGGTGCTCGAACTAAGGTCAGTGGTCTTATTCTTATGGCCAGAACTTAGTGGGGTTCGTGTTACTCGATCTTTAGTATTATGTGTATGTTTTGTAGATCGTTGTTTGCCCTTTTCTACTTTTTCTTTCGGCCATTGTTCTGTTTGTTCTTCTATTTACGGATTACCCCTTTGGTATCTTCAAACTCTTATAGGTGACCTTCGCCGATTTTGGCTATCCTCTTTAAGCTCACAAAACTTTAAATTATTTGGCTTTCCAATCTTTCGATTTTGAGCCTACCTGATGAAGGTTATTCCAGTAACGTACCTGATGAACGTTATTCCAGTAACGTACCTGATGAAGGTTATTCCAGTAACGTACCTAATGAAGGTTATTCCAGTAACGTACCTGATGAAGGTTATTCCGGTAACGTACCTGATGAAGGTTATTCCGGTAACGTACCTGATGAAGGTTATTCCGGTAACGTACCTGATGAAGGTTATTCCGGTAACGTACCTGATGAAGGTTATTCCAGTAACGTACCTGATGAAGGTTATTCCAGTAACGTACCTGATGAAGGTTATTCCAGAAACTTGTCGTGCGCACTAATTTTAATGTCTACGTGACTTGTTTTATTATATAGGTGTCGCACGATTTTATCAATAAAGAGGAGATAACTGCAGCAAAACCACTTGCCAAATTTATCATTCTTTTTGTTTATTTATGAAAAGCGAAAATTGTTACAATTTACATATAATAAATAGTATAATTTCCTTATTTACTGAAATATTAATGGCCATGTGTATCTTTCATAACGACAAGTAGTCTATTTTCCCTTATAAATACGCACACATCATAACTAGATATGATCAATCTTTGTTGACAAAGTCACGGTACATAATGGTGGCAAATAATATTAATAATCAGAATTATACCTATTACAGGATTTTATCAACTACCTGCTAATGTTTTCTAATAATGCATATTAATAGAGTTTTTGTAAAGTGTGTTTCTCATTTAACACGCCACATGGCATTCAGTAGATAAGGGGGAAATACAAACAACGCTATTCATAATTTGATCACTCTGGGTTAATTTCAATTTTGTGATGTACACATATATTAAAAGGGGTTAGGATTATGCCTATGGTGTTTGACGCTACTTTCAACAATATTCCCGTTATGTCATGGCGGTCAGTTTTATTGCTGAAGGAAACAGGAAAAAACCACCGACCTGTCGAAAGTCACTGACAAACTTTATCACATAATAAATACATTACTTCCGTTTTTCATTGAAATGTTACAATATGATTGGTTATGAAGTGGTCACATGATTATAAAAGAGATGTTTCACATCCCAATGAAACTCAAACCCGAACTTGCACGTGCTTCCATGACGACGTCAGATGTAAACAATCAATGGCGTAGTAATTTCCAACAGCAAATAATCTAACACAAATAAAATTCACAACGAAAAATTCAACTATATTAAATTTTGGTGTGATTTGAAAATGTACTTCGGTCAACGCTTTCATACCCCAATAAAACTTCAAAAGAATGCATTCAATTCTTAAATGTTGTATCGAGTAGACGTCGCCTGAGCGGAATTCGAATTCACAACGATAGTGACGATATGCACTGATTGCATAGATAGTTGTAAACCCCTTGTTTTAGTGAGTTCGTGTTACTCGATCTTTTGTTTTGTGTAATGTTTTGTTGATCGTTGTTTGTCATCAATCTATCAAACGTATCTGATAAACGTGCGTGAATAGAACTCAGGAACGTAGTTACACCACTAGTGGTAAATCCAACTACCATACGACCACGTACACGGCAATCCTTGCTATTAAAATAAAAATGCCACATATTGAGAAATGTCCGTCATGACCAATGACCATTTGTTTATCGTTATATTTGTACTTTACTACGGGTGTGTTTTACCTAACTTGATGCTAGTTCGTTTACTGTTTAGCTGTCAAAGAAGAACTATATCCACCCAACAATATCAGTTGTACCCTGAGTAGATAAAATCTACATTTCATGGGATATTATACCTAGTAACGATGTCCCATTTCCTAGAATATAAATAATAACACGACGGATGCATCAAGTAGAGCAGGACCTACTTACCCATTTGGAGCAAATGTGGTCACCCCCGGAGTTAAATGGGCTCCGTGTTGCTCAATCTTTAATTTTCTCGGCTCATCGCTAAGTGTGTTTGGCTTGTACCTAAACCGAGAGTTTACCACATGTAATATATATACGGACGCTTGGTTGATTTGACTGGTGTGTCTAGATTCCTCGACCACTAAGCATGGTTTGTATGATATACTAGTAACTCAAAAATATTGGATGTATCTTAAAGTAAACAATTTAACGAATAAATTGAATATATAAACAACTGTTTAATTAATTGTCTTTCTGGTCTTTGGACTTTGGGCTTACCCGATGAAGAATATTCCATAATGGCGTCGAGCGCACCAAATTAGATCTCCACGCTTTTAATAATAATTTTGAGACAATATAACCAACCACCACAACATGAACAAATCTTACTGTCAACCTTCAAATTCCAAAATCACAGAAATATCAGGCATTAATAATATTATTATCCACAATAAATTCAGGAAAAAGAGATGAAATAATAAAGAAATTTTATTGAAAATAAATAAGTACTCAGAAAGGGGTGGTAATTCCGTGCCACGAGTGCCTTTGCTAACAATAATTAAAAAAAAAATCACTTTTATTGTCCCACATACATGTTACAGTGACATTTGAGCAAATTTAAATTATTTAAACATAAAAACTTCAAAAAATTATTACACGGTGTTTTATCTTTTAAAATCTTTTAAAAATTGTGAATCTATGGCAATTTATATCATAAATATGAGAATAAAGGTGTATTTGTTTTCTAAATATGCAAAGGCACAATCATTCTCCGTGTTTGTTTTGTCAATATTTACAAACGAAAATAAAGGAAGTCACTAATGCGCATACGCGCTAATATCTGACATTTGATTGGTCGGCTGAACCATACAGCAGCAGACGGATTTTTACAATTAAGAGCGTTCAAGCCCTCGTCCAGCGATAGTGCCGATAGGGGGCGCAGTATTATTCGAGTTAGTGACGACTAAGAATTATTTCCGTACTCTATTAGAAGAGTAAACATTATAAGACAATGACAAAAGAAAAGGTAACATCCTTATCCAGTTTATTTCGGTATAATAAAACAATTGATTACTACATAAGAAGTCAATACCAGGATATGAGGACCTCTCGACTAGTCACTCTCGGTGACCTAACCTGACCTCGGCCGTTGGCCTTAGTCAGGTGAGATCACCTTGAGTGCTAAGTCTCGAGGTCCTCATATCCTGGTATTGACTTCTTAGGGAGTAATTAATTGTATATTAATGCATGACACATGACTATGTCTACAACAATGAAAAAGTCGAGTTTAGAACTGATATGAAATAACATAATTTAAACGTATCTACATGCAATGCACTTGATGACATCCGATAATATTAGACTTGTATGTCTTTGTTAATGACGTAAGCATTGGCATATCTCGTACAATAGACATACAAATGCATGTCTTAATGACGTAAGCGTGAACAGATTATCCTAATAAATTACACGTTAAAACCGGTGCAATTTTTAGTTTTAAAGAAATTGATTTTTTTAATTATTGTAATTTTAGTAATTTATCAATTTTTTTTTATATTGCGGTTCATCATTTTCGTAGTAAGATCACAGTAAATCTTTTCTTCTTAGTAATTTCTTAGATCTTATTAGGTGTTCTCCTAATTCGATATTTAATGTGTTCATTCACAGACCTAATGTTTAAGGAATCTCCGTGGTCTACCTGTACAATCAGTGCCTATTAAAGTTATGTGTACTCGATACAACATTATGTGATAAAGTTTGTCAGTGACTTGAGACAGGTCGGTTGTTTCCTCCAGGTACTCTGGTTTCCTCCAGCAATAAAACTGACCGCTACGATATAACTGAAATATTGTTAAAAGTGGCGTTAAACACCATCAACACAAGCCCTGTCCCAATTCTTGTTCGTTCGGATACGCCTTCATAAAACGTTTAAGGTCTGAGTGTATTTTCAATATGAATTCTGCGTGTATCTATGTACACGCACTTGTCTGATATTATTAGTTACACAGTGTGTTAGTGACCTAATACGATATATACGGGGTCAGTAAATTCCATATGGGGCGAGAGCGTAGGTCACTAACACACTGTGTAACGAATACATCTTACTGATTACCTTTGAAAGAGGGATTTAGCTGTAACTGCATAAAAACTAACAAATATGTAATTTTTTGTGTTGTGTGTAAGTGATCAGGTGAAGTGATCCGTATGTGACGTCATCTTTGTTTTGAAAGAAAAAGGGGAGATAACTCTACTACTAACCGTGTATTAAAAACTACTGACCGTGTATTGAATATACATGGTTTCCACGTGTTCACTTTAAACCAATGATATTCCTAGAAGTTTGTAAGAAGTAAGATATACCTTAATACAATTATTCTTCAAGAATAAAGTTGATACATTTCGGTATCCTGTAATTGTCACAAACTGTATTGTTTAATGACAAACAAATTTTGAATTTGAATTTGAATTTGGTATCCTGTTTAATGAAAGAAATCTAGTGATTTCTCAAGAATAAAATTGATAAATTTCGGTATCATGTTTACTTAAAGAAGTCCATTGATCTCTTGTTGAATTCCATTTAATACACATCTCGATGTGAACGACCTTTTAAGAGTAGGAAATATCCGTAGATTACGACACAATCTTAATATATATCCCATTTCTAAACGAATACTATGTGTTATATCTTAGTTCTATAAGTGCATTCTTATCTTATCGTACAATAAAACCTGTTCTTCTTGTCCGCCATAATGAGGTAGGCTGTAATTACATTATAACACAGCAAACAACTTGGGGTGAGGTTGCTCCCAAATATTTAAAGCGTGTTGATATGTGTTATATCATAACTCTAAAGGTGCATTCTTATCTTATCGTTCGGTAAAACCGGTCTTGTTCTCCGCCATAATGAGGTAGGCTGTCATTACATTCCAACATAGCAGACAACTTGTTGATATGTGTTGTATCATAGTTCTATCTTATCTTCCATTAAAACCGGGTTTCTTCTCCGCCATAATGAGGAAGGTGGTATTTACATAAACAACAGTGAAGGCAACTTTAGGGAAAAAAGGGGGGGGGGTTACTCCCAGATATTTTAATTTGTTGTCTTGCCATTCTTTTACCTGTACTGTACGTACATGATGAAGGTTATTCCATAAAAGCATCGTGTGTATTAAATTAGATATCTACGTACTTGTGTAGATATAATGTTACATCGACTATTTCTTTGACTTACAATGGAAGTTGTTCAATACGTTTGGATAACACGTTTTGTTATGGATGGTATATAATATTTTGTATACTTTATATGAATTGTTTAGTAGGTAATTAAGAATGTAAGAGAAAATTAAAATTTTTAAAAACATAAGCTTGGCAAAAAAGAAAAACTGGTTCCGGTTAAACGAATTCTAGTCTTCTTACTGTTAATATTTACGCTAAAAATTTCAAGCAGTGCATTATATTGCTGCGTTTGTATATACATGGAATACGACCAGTTCGGAATAGGAAATTGGTTCTCACACTGTAAACTATACGGAATTTTGACCAAACTTCTCCTTCTAAGCTGAAAAGTAGCTCTTATATTAGTCTATCAGGGCCGGATCAAACGGATACAAAAAATCGTATCGTCTGTACCGCTTATTACAGTATAATACGTATAATAAAAAATGGATACTACTGTTGTTAGAATAAAGCACTGCTCTATTATATGTTTTTCATTCATATATCAAGTCATATCAAAGGTAAAAGTATATTTCTGTAAACACAAGCCTGATATAAACAAAGTAAATAGTCATAATAGCTCCTCAAATACTTCGTTGTCCATTTCCTCAAAAATCCCCCCCAAAAAATGAAGATCGTCTGTTGACAATTTTGTCAAAAGTGCATGAAATGCCTCAAATTTTGGGCATCACCAATACCGGACCCAACACGATCTGGGTGCAGCATTCCTATTTATCCGGTTCCTTCTTGTAATATACGATTAGCCTTTAAGGGTTGCAACATATCATGAACCTAGTTATATTATGGTAATATATAATCCGTGTTTCAATAATATTTAAGTTATATTATGGCGGTTGGTTTTATTAGTGAAGAAACCCACAGTACAGGGAGAAAACTACGGACTTGCCATAAGTCACTGACAAACTTTATCACATAAAAACCCAGAGTACAGGGAGAAAACTATGGACTTGCCATAAGTCACTGACAAACTTTATCACATAATATTGTACACATCAAAAACAGACGGTCATCGAACTCCTATACACTTTTTTGTTGATATGCGATGATTCCATAGGCAAATGTTAATCAAACTAATCTATTGTGTGTTCGCGGCCATTAACCCACGAGATCACCACAAGTCACTTTCAAACTTTGTTAAATAAAGTTGTACACATTATAATAGACGGTCATCATAAACTTTTGTGTTGATTTACACTGACTTCATATGTAAAAATACATCAAATTAATATATCGTGCGATCGCGGCCACGGATCCACAAATCTCTGACAAACGTTATGATATAAAGTTGTACACATTACAGAAGACGGCATCGAACTCATATAAAATTTTCTGTTCATATGCACCGACTCTCTAGTCTATCGCGCCCACGGACACACAAGTCTCGGACAGACTTCATGATATAAAATTGTACAGATTACCACAAACTGTCATCGAGCTGATAAACTTTTCTGTTTATATGCACTGACTCTATATACAAATGTATAATATCAAAGTAGTCTATCGTGCGATCGCGGCCACGGATCCAGAAATCTCTGACAAACTTTATAATAACGTTATACACATTACAACAGAAAGTCATCAAGATCGTAAACTTTTGTCTTGAAATGCACTGAATCCATATACAGATGCCAATCAAACTACCGCACGATCGAGGCAACGCTAAACAATAATACGTTATAGACCACACGTAAGATACATTGTATTCATACTTGTAGGTTTCTCCTAGTGATATTAGTCATATATTACAATTGTGTGTTAAGTACCTTTGCAGGTTAGTATGACTTTATTCCATGCATATTTTGTTACCCGTTTTTGTTTCTATGACCGTTAATACCGCTTCGGTGGTGTAATGGTTAGCGTGCTCGCCTCGAGTGTGGTAGATCGTGGGTTCGAACCCCCGTCGGGTCAAATGAAAGACTATGAAATTGGTATTTGTTGCTTCTCCGCTAAGCTCGCAGCATTAAGGCGAAAGAACAAAGACAGGTTGTCTCGGAATCAGGATAATGTGTCCGAGTTGGGCAACATGTCTATTCGCGGACTGTTGTTTCAGTGAGCTAGCACTGCGCGTTGGTCTAGTACAAAGCGGGTCTAATCATCATCTGATTGAAAATTAACTTGTTCTCGCCATGATATAGCTGAAAAGTTGCTGAGGTGGCGTTGAACAATAATTACTCACTCTTTTTATGACCTCGTCTGATAGGTAGAGGTATATAGAAACAGGTTTGAAGAAACCAAAGGGGTAATTATAAGCCGTAAATCGAAGAAGGACAGACAATACAATGGCAAAAGAAAAAAGACAAAAAGACAAACAACGACCTACAAAACATACACATAAAACTAAAGATCGAGTAACACGAACACCAATAAAAACCGGAAGTGAACTCAGGTGATCCGGAAGAATATTTGTCAGTCCTGTCATTAGCGCTGTTTCAATGCTATATGTCAAACACTGGGAGGAAGACAAACATTATTTTGAGAATTTATCGTGAATGTTTGAATATTTTCTGAATTTATTTGAAACACATATTAAATTATAATTAAAAAAAATTGGTGAGATAGCCACAAAAAATGCTACGCCTACATTTGTCGTTCCAATATCATAGTTATGTAAAGCGTATTGGTCAGTGAACTTACGATCATTATATAGCATAGGTGTGCTAGGAGTTATGGTATTTAACGCCACTTTCAACAATATTTCAGTTATATCGTGGTGGTTACTTTTATTGGTGGAGGAAACCGGAGTACCAGGAGAAAACCACCGACCTGCCGCAAGTCGCTGACAAACTTTATCACATAATGCTGTATCGAGCACGTCTTGCCATGAGCGGGGTTCGAACTCACAACATTGTTGGCGATAGGAAATGATTGCATATGTAGTTGTAAATCCAACTACCATACGATCATGACCACGACGATCCATTTTATATAGCGTATGCAAGAATCTATAAGATAATAATCGACATTTTGAAGAGGTCGAAAAGAGGTTTCATGACTAAAGAAATAAATATTGAACGAGGACGTAGGACGAGGTCAAAGTTCCTTATTAGTTCCATAAAAACTCATTGACCGATACATAAGATTATGTTTATTTTTTGCATTAGATAACAATGAAGTTAAATTGGTATAGGATTCAATATGACTTTTAATCAAGGCAGAATAATGTCAGCTGATATATCCTAGAGTGAAAGCAACAACGAGACGATGTGATTTTTAATCAAACAATATCAGAATTAGCAAAATGTTTTCTGACAGGATCTTAACCAATAGAATAAAATGAAAAACAAAAAATACCACTTTGTCAGAACAGTTCCAAAATCCACCTGAAAAATCATAGAAAAAGGCACATATATGTCCGATCATGTTCCTGGCTTTTCAAAAAAAAAGAAGAAAAAAGGCTGGATTAAACTAGTTTTATGGTCACAAGCCTCCCCTTTAATTGAAATGATGCGATCGTGCCAACGCTCACACATCATTGGGCGAGCATCATCGCAGTAAAGCATGTTCTAATCTTTAACATTATGCATAATACAGTCAATCTTGCTTTAAAGGACACATCTACATAGCAAACGACTGTCTATAAATAGTGCATTTAATTTTAACCTGTATATAAAGGACAACTGTTCATAAAGGCCACCTTTTTAGGTTCCCTGGAGTGGCCTTTATATACAGGTATAACTGTATATTTAATCTTCGTTATGTATTTAAGATAATTGTCTTATAATTTATTTACGGGTTATATTTCTTACTTTAAGGACGATATTGCTTCAACTGTCAGGATGATTCAAATCTAGCATCGTGTACCAGAGTGACTATCTGCGGACCACACGAGGTAAATTGAAATATGACAGTTTTGTACTGAAATATTATACATAAACGTTAGAGAACACCGAAGGGGTAGTCAAACAAGGGAGAATCCAGAGAAACTGGCAAATAAACGTTAGAGAACACCGAAGGGGCAGTCAAACAAGGAACAATCCAGAGAAACTGGCAAATAAACGTTAGAGAACACCGAAGGGGCAGTCAAACAAGGGAGAATCCAGAGAAACTGGCAACATAGAACACACAACTCGAAGAAAAATAAAACAAAACAATAACACAACACAATATGTGTTGGACATCACTATTAGCAAGCAAACACAAATAACGTAAATAAGACATGCATCCTCCTACGATTGAAGGCTGATCTCTGTTTCAAATATAGTTTTGAAAATGTCAATTTAATCCCGATTAATTATTCTATTTATTTTGCTTTAAGAAAAATTGAAATAGATTTTAAAAAAGAACAAGGCATCGAATTACATTTTTCAAATTTTAAATTGTCGTTCTATGGTGGTAGCCTTACTTATTTTCTTTCCAAAAATATTTCATACACGTTATGACACAATGTTCTATACATATTTATAACAGTTCTATGCTGAGTCTTATGGTGTTTTTTTTTTATCGCAGGAATGCTTTATAGAAAAAGTACTTGCTGATGATGGTATTGTCTATTTTAACCAAGGCTGCAGAGATAAACAGGTATATTTATAGTTTTATCTTTTCTCTTTCTACACATATCTATAGCTCACCTAACTATGTAATGATTGTATGATTCGAGCTCACAACGTTAGTGCCTTTTACGATTATGAAACGAAATGCTCTCCTAAAACGAGGCACACATTTACGTTCCAAACCGTCTTCCACATCTCCGAGTTCCCGCTGGGGTAAGAAATACCAAGCATATCTCAATTATTTATGTAGGACCGACCTTAGGAGGTGCGGGGCCCAATGTTGTTCTCTGTAAAACCTGCAGTGTGTTGTTGTGTGTACTTGAACAGCCGAGAATAGATAACTCTAGCACGGGGCCCCTTTAGAGCGGGCCCAATTAGAAGCAATTGATCCAATTGTCTTTAGGCTGGCCCTGTAATTTATGGTCATGTTTCATACATTGACTGGACTAAATACGCTGAGTACTGGGGATAGCCCCCAGTGCTCAACCCACAGAGCCCCCATCAGGTATCCATGTGGAGGATAAGGAATTACACTCTCCGTGGGGGTTGTCGTGTTACAATGCAGAAAATCTCGGGTCATACTGGGTATCGTGTTTGGCGCGTGCCACTCTCCGTGTACGCTAAAAACTTCTTGTGTAAATTTCGAAAAAGAACCGACGTAATTCAGTCACCACAAATGACTATCCTTTTCCGGTTGCAATCAAAAGTTCTCTTTTTTATTTACGAAAATCCTTCAACTTGATGAAGATTATTTTCAGACACAAGCCTGGCATGACATAGTAAAAAATATTTTATTTTCATATAATTATAGTTTTACATTTTGTTCAATAACATTTTGTATATATATATTTTAATTTTGTTTAACTTTTTTTCTTTTAATTACTATAAGATAAAAACACAGTACGTGTACTTCATTATTGGATGTATGGAAAGCTTTTAAGAAGAATCTCATGTGAGAGGACCTCTTTAAAAGCATATGTTGTGGTATTGTTTGTGATGTTTTATCGTTACACATGTCCCTTTCTTACCCTATTTATGTATAATTTCATATATTGTTGAACTTGTTGCCGCTGGACCAGAAATCAATCATTACTAAAACAAACAAGCGCCATGTTTTAGACAAATTCAGAAAAACTGAAATTCTAATTGGCACATACATATGTACATTTATTATGTAAGATATTCATAAACAATCAAGCAATCGGGATCGCCGTGGTCGTGATCGTATGGTATTGGATTTATAACTACCTAAGCAATCAGTGCATATCACCACTAACATTGCGAGTTCCAGGGTGGTGTACTCGATACAATATTATGTGATAAAGTTCGTCAATGACTTGCGACAGGTCTAGGTCTCCCCGGGTACTCCGGTTTCCTCCACCAATAAAACTGACGCCATGATATAGCTGAAGTATTGTTGAAAGTGACGTTAAACGCTATAAACAAACAAACATAATACAATCGTGCAATACATGTCTTTATTGCGCCAATATATAGCTTAAATACTGCTACAATTGGCGTTAAACACCAACCAATCAATGAAGTATGTAGGCACATGTTCCTTAACATTTGTTTTTATCATGTTTTTTGTACCCCACCATATCGCTGAAATACTACTAAAATTGGAGTTAAGCACCAATCAATTAATTCAATCAATCTTTTTTGTTGTTTAATTTGCAGATGTGTAATACATTGCTTGGAAAAAGAAGTGACATCACAGCGTGTCAGGAATGCTGTGACAGTGACTTCTGTAACTACAAAGGTTGTAATGAATATGGTAAGTTGTGTTCCGTTGCAGTTCAGCAGAATATGGTAAGTTGTGTTCCGTTACAGTTCAGCAGAATATGGTAAGTTGTGTTCCGTTACAGTTCAGCAGTATATGGTAAGTTGTATCCCGTTACAGTTCAGCAGAATCTGTGGAATGAACTACAGTGAAATCTGTTTAAATTGAACCTCCGTGGCACCAGCTTTTGTGTTCGCAATAGACAGGTGTTTTGCTTATACAGGTTAAATTAACAAAGATTTCCTACATTTTGACATTGCTTAATTCAGAATTCGGTTTAGACAGGTTTCGATGTATAATGGTTGTGAAGAAAATGGCAAGTCGTCATTAATTTCAATTTCTTAGTATGTTTTCTCAAAACAACTAACTCGACTGTCAGACTATAATATTTCTGTTAACGTAAGGTTATTTCCAGAATGTAACTAGTCCCACGGCCAGAATCAGAGCATCAGAAACACAGGCGTAGTACTGGCAGATATCAGGACGGATTCATTCCATATCAAAGTTGCAGGAAATCGTTATTCTATCTGAGAAAGGTCATTGGTTAAAAAGAAATAAATACGGTTACAGTATATACCCGACTTATAATAAAGAAATAATTCATGGTAGCCCGAATTTATATTATTTTTACCACGGGTAGGCACTTTATGCCAATTATTTTACTCCGAGCGTTAGCGATGGGTAAAATATAGGCATAAAGTGACTACCCGTGGTAAAAACAATATAAAATTGGGCTATCATGAATTATTTCGATTCTAATATGTAAAAAATGGTAAAATATCGTTATAAATAGTCGATGACGTCATAAATTACAATGGGTGTAGGTATATATTAATTGTACCACGGGTTTGGATTCAAAAGCGTGTGAATGACGTCATATTAGAATTATTATTTTCTAACGTTGTATGGACAACGTTTCAGCTATATACACGACGAGGTTGGGTTTGAAAACTATAAATCATTATAATGGTAAACAAAAATGGCGTCTCTACTCTTGTCTGAGAAAAAAGGTGAACCACAAATGACCTCTCAAAGCAAAGCGTGTTGCTTGTGCAAGCAAGAAATATGACAATAAAGTTCCCTGCTTGGGACGAGTTGTGTATTTTGTGTATCTAGAACAATTAGTATACTCATTTTGGAGGATTTGCACACAGAGACTTGGTTAATGGACATATTTTTTTAATTATTTTTAAAAAATATTTTACGTGTTTTTCCTATTTACTGTCTATTTTTATTAAATCAGTATCGTTAGCACCTAGATTTTCATGTTTACAGTCAATGTGCAATATACTATCCACATCCATATACTAAAAAATCCTAAAGGGATCTAAGTCGCCCTTTTGAAATTCCTACCCTTCCTCGAATAAAAAAAATATTAAAAAATACTTAGGTGTGTCTCCAAACCTTACCAGAACGCTCATTCTCTTCCTAAATGATTCATCTATCAGAAACATGTATCGATTTTCCAATGCACTGGCTTTGTAAATTACAAAAAATGGTGCACTCGACTCACAACCGCAAGTGATAAAGTTTACCAGTTGCTTGCCCATGGTCGGTGGTTATCTCCGGGTACTCCGGCTTCCTCCACCACTAAAGCTGGTCGCCATGATATAGCTGAAATATTGTTGAAAGTGGCGTTAAACACCAAAAATCAAGTTGCGAGTCGAGTGCACCCTTTTTTGTAATTTACAAAGCCAGTACATTGGAAAATCGATACATGTTTCTGATAGATGAATCATTTAGGAAGAGAATGAGCGTTCTGGTAAGGTTTGGAAACACACCTAAGTATTTTTTAATAATTTTTTATTCGAGGAAGGGTAGGAATTTCAAAAGGGCGACTTAGATCCCTTTAGGATTTTTTAGTATATGGGTGTGTATAGTATATTGTACATTGACTGTAAACATGAAAATCTAGGTGTTAACGATAATGATTTAATAAAAACAGACAGTAAATAAGAAAAACACGTAAAATAATTAAAAAAAAAAAATAAAAAAAAAATATGTCCATTAATCGAGTCCCTGTGGATTTGCATCGAACCTCATGTTCATGTTTCGTAATACCGGAATCGTGACCGGAGTAGACATGACTCTGTTTCTGAACTATGTATGGTTTTTGTACCTTTCAGATGTCATATTCCTTATTTCCTTAAACACCCTTCAGATAAGACACTATGTTTATATTTCTTTAACTCGGGTTCCTAACATGGGAGTTTAAATTATGGTCATAAGAATATGATCGTATGACCGGACATTTTGTAATTTATTTATATTCCCATTGTAGGTATCAAACCGGACATTTTTAACCACCTGTGTTTGAATTGTGGTGACAGTTTGTTTGACGCAACTAACAAATGTCATAAGGTGTCTGCCTGTAGACGGGGGACTGTAAGTGATAATGTAAAATAGGGCGTTATTGCATGAATACTGACAAACATCGTATTGCACGACTTGATGTTGAGTGAGGGGCAATATTTATCAATATTGGTGCAATAACCTTCTATGTTGTACAACAGAATTGGCTTGAACAAATCTTAATTCAATTTTACGTGTCAGTTAAACCTTCATTTACCCTTAAAATTACTTGAAATGTACATGAAATTAATTTACAAAATTAAGTGAGGTTTGTGCAACCCAGTCTATATCTTTGATAATGATCAAAATGAAAGCATCATGTTGATCTGTCGAAGACGTCATCATTTGAAGCGATATTGCACTATTGTAAATATCGAGGATATTGCATGATATATTTCTGCTATATTCTCCATGAAATGTTATATTGCTGAATCAAATATAACAACAAAGTCACACATAAAAATGTTTTAAAACATGATTAAATAAAAAATATGTTTTATTGCTTAACATACTTATTTTGTTTCTCCTGATGTTGTTGGGGTCGTCGTGGCCGTGATCGTATCGTAGTTGGATATACATCTACCTATGCAATCAGTCCCTATCACCACTAAAGTTGTGAGTTCGAATCCCGTTCATGGCGAGGTGTACTCGATACAGCATTCTGATAGAGTTTGTTAGTGACTTGTGACAGGTCAGTGGTTTCCTCCACCAATAAAACTGACCGCCACGATATAATGGAAATATTGTTGAAAGTGGCGTTAAACACCATAAATCAAAGCCAAACCTTTTGTTGTTATTTTTATTTTGTTTTGTTGATTTATCTATATGTAGTTGCGGGGATATTGATTGATCTCGCAGGGGTTGGTAGATGATATGGATTCATTATTTTGAAAAGATCGCACTGTACTACTTATTTCCACAGAAAGTGCTTAAAGTGAAAATACATTCTTTACTATTAGTAAGATGAAGATGAATGTTACTGATAACACTATTGTATATGTTATATTTCTCATCTGGCAAATTATCATTTCAAAATATAACATAGAAATCCATCAAATCAATGACTATCTGCATCACCTAAAGATGTATCGAGCACTCATCGTCAAGTAACATAAAGTTGTACCCAGTACAACTCGCCACATCACATAAAGTTGTACCCAGTACAACTCGCCACATCACATAAAGTTGTATTCAGTACAGCTTAATGCTACAGTAAATTGAAGATAATGTCAGCGGAAATGTCTGTATCACAACTGTATCAAAGATACATGCACTTCACCACTTCTGTTGTATAATAGTAATTATCTTCACAAATTATAAATATACAATATTGGTGTATTGACGGTAAATATAGAATTTATGTGGCGAGGCTTAGAAATGGGGGAAAGATGAGCTTTTAGCGAGTCTTTCCATCCGTTTCGTACCGAGCCACATTATATATTTATTGCATGCTGGTGAAGGAAATATGAAAATTTATTCACCCAAGAGTATCATATTCCCCGAGGGCATCGCCCGAAGGGAATATGATACTCAAGGGTGAATAAATTTTCTTATTACATACTTAGTTAAAATAAAGGCATTTTTGTATGACCAATATGACCGGAAGGAAACTGTCCATATTTTCACACCCCGGGAAAATAACCGGTTATTAGGTGCCCCTCGTGCGCTTCAGACAAAATAAACAACTTCCGGTGTTTACGTCTGCAAATGTCGGAAGTATATAATAAATAGTTTAATACATGGGCATTT
>MJUT01012156.1:101096-112864 GCA_002080005.1 Gigantidas platifrons | reverse complement strand
ACAGGATGGAGAAAGAAATCCAAAAGGTCTAAGAAGGATGGAGCAAGAAATCCAAAAGGTTTAAACAGGATGGAGCAAGAAATCCAAAAGGTTTAAACAGGATGGAGCAAGAAATCCAAAAGGTCTAAACAGGATGGAGCAAGAAATCCAAAAGGTCTAAACAGTATGGAGCAAGAAATCCAAAAGGTTTAAACAGGATGGAGCAAGAAATCCAAAAGGTCTAAACAGGATGAAATCCAAAAGGTTTAAACAGGATGGAGCAAGAAATCCAAAAGGTCTAAACAGGATGGAGCAAGAAATCCAAAAGGTTTAAATAGGATGGAGCAAGAAATCCAAAAGGTTTAAACAGGATGGAGCAAGAAATCCAAAAGGTCTAAACAGGATGAAGCAAGAAATGCAAAAGGTTTAAACAGGATGGAGCAAGAAATCCAAAAGGTCTAAACAGAATGGAGCAAGAAATCCAAAAGGTCTAAACAGGATGGAGCAAGAAATCCAAAAGGTTTAAACAGGACGGAGCAAGAAATCCAAAAGGTTTAAACAGGATGGAGCAAAAAATCCAAAAGGTCTAAACAGGATGGAGCAAGAAATCCAAAAGGTTTAAACAGGATGGAGCAAGAAATCCAAAAGGTCTAAACAGGATGGATCAAGAAATCCAAAAGGTTTAAACAGGATGGAGCAAGAAATCCAAAAGGTCTAAACAGGATACGTTAAATTAGCTTTACCCGCCTGTATTGTATGTCTTTTATAAATAACAGCTTTATGATTTTCATATCTTTCATTTTGTTTTCCATTTTTTTGACAGGAAGGTTGGACCATTTAGAAAACGACCATTATATGAAGACACTATTGACATGAATAGCAGCGTAGATTATGCAACACCAGCGAATTATGATACAGTGTTAAATCCTGATAATGGAAGTGTTCCGAATGTTTATATTAATAGCGACACCGGTGAAAACACATATGATATGATAGACTGAAATACACAGTTGATAAGGGGTTATGGTGTTTAACCCTTTGACTGTGACATTGCATGTATAATCGTAACATCGTGTGCGATATTTTTTCCTGACGTTATGACCCTTTCAGCAGAGAGTTCATTTATTTCTTGATGTCATTTTAACAGCATTGTGACGTTACTTACAGCTTCTTTTTAATTTCAAAGAGGTTATCTGTATCAAATTGTGTAATATAATTATAATATTATATGTTATTCAGCTATCAGACAGGGTATATAATGTGACAGTCCCGGGTTAGGATCTATATTCCCTGAGGCGCAGCCGAAGGGAATATATATCATAAGTCGGGAATGTCACATTATATACCCTGTCTGATAGATGAATAACAGATATATTACATATTTAACCATCGTTTTTTTTAATACAATATCCAACTGTATCAAATACATTTGCGTCTTTTATTTTCATTTTTCGTACTTCTAGATGTCTGTTTCCGTACCTTTCAGTTGGGAAGCCAGTGACGCAGGAGAGTTCCATCTAAAAACAAAGTCACGTGACTTCGCGTCATTTTTGATGAAACATGACGTTCAACCCTTCGGTTAAAATACGTCGGTTTACAATAAATACGTACGCTTGAAATCAATTAAAATATACAGAATATGTCTATGGATAAATAGAAATTTATTGCATCACTTCAGTTTTTATCTATATAGTGCACAAACATCGAATTTTGCTACTTGAAGTGGACTCAATTTCAAAACAAATGTCGAGGTGGTTCTATTTAAGTCAGAAAATTAATTAAAACAATATGATGGCTTTCTGAAACATCCATCGCCTGAGGAAATCATCTAGGATCGTTGTCATAACGACAACTAGTGTCAATGTCTTCTGGGATGCAATTGTGTCACTTAGTTCTACACCCACATTGATCGATCGACCATTTATCTTTTCAAATTATTTGTCACGTAAAATTTATACCGGAATCGGACACGTTTTAAAATACATTGACCAAGTGTTGAAAATGCACTCGTTTTAATCGTTGTGAGCGTCAAATATAACCATGGAGCCGAGAAAAACATAGAAAATTGTTTCTTTCATATAAATTTGAGGCCCGGTGCTTGAACTTCTTGTAACAAAGGAGTATTGCAAAAATTAAAACGACACGAAAATGGCGGAAGTTGTTTCAAAAAACACGAAAAATTAAAAATAAAAATATTTGCCGAAAGGGTGATGGAAAGTCATATATATAGTTCCATAGATTTCTATATTGGTATTTCAAAGAAACGTTTTCTGTAATTAAACATTCACTAGAACTTTATTCAGTCAGATGGATCGTGTCACATTTGGTTTGATTCAAAGGGGGGTCACTAGAACTCCGGAATTTTTAACGTTCTATTTATAGAACGAGTGTAAGTTAACGCATGTTTTCTTAATAAAACAAATATTATTTTGTATTAGAAATGTTGAAATTAGTCAGAATAATTGTCTATTATATCTACAGCTATTAAATCTATCGAATGAACTTGAGAAAAAAAAAACAGTCATATTTTCATATGCAATGGTAAATCTTGGAATATTAAAAATTACTTTCAACTGTTTTTTTAACATATAAGGATAATCTAACACGTCCACCGGTTTTATTGGTGGATTCACCATACTTCTTCTTCTTCTTCTTCTTCTTCTTCCTTTTTAATGGCCACCATCGACTAGTTGATTATCATGCCATAAGAGTACGCATGTAAATTTTAGAATATTAAAATACTGACGGGTCAGTAGTATGTATAATTAAAACTATGTACAGTTCCATTTTCTAATGTGGAAGCTAGCTAACTTGTGCTTTGAAAGCAACAAGTGTTGTAGCGGCTGCTGTGTTTGTAGGTAGTGCATTCCAATCTCGGATAGATCATGGGAAGAAGGAATACTTCCTATAGTCGCTGCTGCTGGATGGTACTTGGAAAGATAGCGGGTGCATGTTTCTGGTGGTTCTTTTTGGTGGTATAAGTCTATCCTCTTTGCTATTAGCTACATCTTCGTGGTGTATTTTGCATAGCATATGTAACCGAGCATCACGTCTTCTGTGTTGTAGTGATTTCCATTTAAGTGTTTCAAGCATAGAATCGACACTTGATCTGTTGCCTTGTCGGTTACAAACGTATCTGGCACCTCTACGCTGGACCATCTCTAGAGTATGAATATCCTTTTATGTGTAGGGATCCCATACAGTTGAGGCGTATTCCACTATTGGTCTTACTAGTGAGGTGTACGCATTTTGTTTTACTGTTGTTGATCCGATATTAAGGTTACGTCGTAGGAATCCAAGTGTCTTGTTTGCTTTCCCGCATATTGAGTTGATGTGTTTGGTCCAACGAAGATCTGATGAAATTAGACAGCCCATATATTTAGCGCTTTCGACGGATTCTAAGATGTGTCCACGTAGACTGTATTTGTATTTGATTGGATTTGGTTTCCTGCTTATTGTTAGGACATTCCATTTGTCAGTGTGAAATTCCATTTTCCATTTCCTCTCCCAAATGCATAGCTTGTTAAGGTATGTCTGGAGTGCTAGGGCATCATTCTCAGATGTTATAGTTAGGTACACGATGGTGTCATCTGCGAAGAGCCTAACTGTTGATTTTATATCTTGTGGCATGTCGTTGATGTAGAATAGGAACAGACTAGGGACTAAAACACTGATCCTTGTGGCACGCCTGAGTCGACGCTGATGTAGTATGATGTTACGCCGTCTACAACTACCGCCTGTGATCTTTCGTGTAGGAAGTTGTTTATCCAGTTGTTAGTTTTACCACGGATTCCATAATGCTCTAGTTTGTGGGCAAGGAGGCTGTGACTCACTTTGTCAAAGGCTTTAGAGAAATCCATGAAAAGAACATCTGTTTGCTTCCCTGATGCCATATTGTTGCTGGTTTCGTCTATGAATTCAATTAGCTGAGTCTCACATGATCTTTTCCTCCTGAAGCCGTGTTGTAGTGGATATAGGATGTTATTTCTGTTGACATGGTCCATAATGTGGCGTGTTACTATGTGCTCCATTAGTTTGCAGCATATGCAGGTAAGTGAAATAGGTCGATAGTTCTCAGCTTTGTAGCGATCACCCTTTTTGTACATGGGGCTGACATTGCCACTTCTCCAATCAGGTGAAACTTCTCCTGTCTCGAGTGATCTTCTGAATATGATAGTTAGGATTGGAGCGATTTCTATTGCAAGTTCTTTTAATATGTTTGGCCTGATATTATCTGGTCCTGCTGCTTTATTCGGATTTAATTTTTGTAGTAGCTTGAGGACTCCAGCGCATGTTATGTTTATTTCTGAAGCTGATGGGAATTGTCCATTTATTTGACATTTTTCGTTGAATTGGTCTTTATTGATGTTATTTTTTTCAGAGAATGCTGACTGGAACTGTTTATTCAGGATTTTTGATTAGTCAGTTGGGTCTGAGTGGAGGAGACCATCACTTCGTAGTGGTGAGATGCCTTTGCAGTCTGTACGTTTATGCTTAATATATGTCCAAAATCTCTTCATACCAGTGTATTGATTGTCATTTTCCTGGGGTGTTACTATTTCTTCAATATAGTTCCAGTACGCCCGCCTGAGTTCCCTCTGCACTTTCCGTTTAAATCTTTGAATTTCTTTGCTGCGGTGGTATTTCCCGATTTCTTTTTCTGCTTATATAGTCGATCTCTTTTACGGATAAGTCTCCTTATATCAGGTGTTAACCAAAGTAGGCTTTCTTTAGTTTTTGTTATCTTATGTGGTACATGCTTTTTCACTATTTCTTCAAGATGGTTTTTGAAGATGCACCACATTTCATTTACGCATGTTTTTATATTGTCTAACTCATTTAATTTATCCATTAGGCCTGATAGTTCCTCTTTCATTGTATCCCATTTTGCTTTTTTATATAGTGGTATGCTACGGGGCTTTTGTATTTTCTTTTTGATTGTCAGATCTACTTCAGCAAATCCAGTGTCATGGTCTGAGATTCCTGGTAAAGCATGAACTCTAGTAATACATGATGGGTTGTTTGATATTACAAGGTCAAGTGTATTTTCGCCCCTTGTTGGATCTTCTACCAATTGAGCTAGGCCATTGTCATTTAGCATATCTATGAATTTATGATGATTCTTTGGACATGGTGTATTTGGTTTTAAGTTTTTGGTTTTCCATATCCATCCAGGTAGATTGAAGTCACCTGCTATGATTATGTTTGAGTTGGTATTCCGGCAAGCTCTGTTTAGGCTAATGGCGAGTTCGTCGAGGGACTGCTCATTTGTTGTTTTCGGGTTGTAGTATGCTGCTATGTAGAGATCTTTACTGTTTGCTAAGCTGATTTTAGCCCATACAATTTCGCAATCAGTTGATAGTTCAGGTACGGGAGAGCTGAGGTACTCTTTGTTGATTGCAATTAGTACTCCTCCTCCAGTTGTTAGTCGGTCTTTTCTATACAGTTTGTATTCGTCCTGAAAGATCTGGTTATCCGTTATGGAGGGATCAACCCATGTTTCGGTGCATATAATCACATCTGGCTTTGTACTGTCAATTAGGTTTTTAAGTCTACACTCATTTGATCTGATTGACTGACAATTGACATTTAGTATCTTGATAGGAGTTGTTTTCGTTTTTGCCTTGTTACTGCAGTTTCTTATCGGGGTTGATGCATGGATTGGTTTGGTGGTTCCAACTGAAGATGGACTTTGGAATGATGAATCTGAGAGTATACTAAATTGGTTTGATGTGCTCAGTGTAAGATCAAAGCATACAGAGCTGTAATTCGGATTATCACACACTAAACAGTCCCATGCTATGGCACTATTCTCAGCTAATTGTTTATAGGTTTTGGTATGTATGGATTGGCAAGTAGTATGGTACCATTGGTTGCAGGTGTCACACATAATAGCATTGTCTTCCCATGTTACCGGGAGGTCGCATGTTCCACAGTTGTATATTGTTGAGTTTGGACCTGGATTTAGCTGTACGTCGTTGGATGTGGCTATTAAGATTGGTATCAGATAGTATATGCATGATATGTTTTTCCTTTTCAGGTTCAAAGGTGTTCTCACTTTCTTTATTCAAGTAAATGGTATGGATTCAATTTGTTGTATAGTTGATTTAAGCGAAAGTCTACACTCCAGATGGTATGCGTATGATTTTTCAAGATGTTTTGTCACATGGTTGTTAATATTACCAGCTAGCATTAGGAACGATAGAATGATGGTAATTGCTGACATATTGTTGACTGATGGACGTGGTGCTATATTCTATTACTGGTTTCACTCACCTTTAGTATTCAGATGGTCTTGCTCAACTTGCAGGTTACTGTTGTAAGTCAGAGTTGTTGTGTTCTGCTAGTGAGGTGGCGAAATACGTCGCCTACCTTAACGCTTCAGGGACAGCAACTCTTCCTCTTCTACCAGAACCTGCAGTCTCTCCTCAATGGGGATGGTGATGAAACATTCCTTATAAGAGTCCAGTAATAAGAGTTTGCAAAATATCAGGCTAATGGTTTTACCTGGATGAACGCCGTCTTGCTTATTCAGTGTAGTTCTTACAGAATGCCTAATAGCTGTCTTATTCTTGCCACTTCTAGTGCGGAAGTAGAATTGACTTGTTTTTATTGGTTGGAAGCCCAAATTTAGGTTTAGTTGCCAGATATCTTTGTTTAAGGTAGTAAGCTGTTCTGTTAGGAGTTTGTCTTCCTTCTTGTATATTTCTACTTCTTTTGTTGAGGGTTTTAGATGTTTAATGTTCCACTTTGAGATAGACAGTAGTGGGCAGTCTACTATTCTGAGAATGACCCTTGATCCATATTTGTCTAGGTATCGTATTAGACTTTTGAATTCGCTCAGTATATTTTTAATTGATTTACAGTCTTTATTTCTGAGACGAATGCTCTTGCCTTCCTTTACCCTCAAGTCACATGTACCTGACCATAGATAGATAATTATCTTACCATGTCTAGCTAGTGCTTTTTTCAGTTCTGTCTCGTATGATGTCGGTTAATTTGCTTGTTCGAGCTCCTGGAATACACCAAAGCTCAAAATGAAATTTTAGTTCCAGACAATAGTTCCTGAGTGTATACCCCTTGCTGTCTGAAGCGAGTATCGGAAATCTGTTTTGAACGCCAGTTGGTTTTTGCGGTTCCTCTTTTAAGTATTTCCTAATGTTAGATGCACTCATCTGTATTGGTTTATGAACGTGTTTGGGAGATCTGACTACTAGCTGGCATCATACGCTGCCTAACTAGACTTTGTACTATTCATCTGACATCATTGTTCACAATAATATATGTTGTTAGGAGAGGAACAAAAAAACCAGGGCTAGATTGTATTACATTACGTCAATACATACCTAAATCGTTGACAACAATTATCAAAGATTGACACACCTGAGAATGTCAGGCTAAACAAGTCAGCGATGACATGAATTTGTCATACCAGATGTTTGTTTACTTCATTTCGGCACAAGGTGTTCCAAATGGAAACAGTGGTTTGGCTGATTACCAAACAAGAAAGTTCCAATCAAAGCCAACACAGAGAACCCGTCTGTTCTAATTTATATAATTATCAAATAAATAAATAAGTTTATATCGGCACTTAATATGTCAGTGTTATAAGTTAGTAAACACTAGTATAATCTGAAAAGGATATTTCACTAGATGTTTCTTCCCGCCATTCTCGATCTTCGTGCAGATACTCAAATGTTTTAAGATGATCGCTTCTGAAGTCGAATAGATTGGAATTCACTACTTCCACTATATCTGTGCTAGTAATATGTATTGTACATCAGAACAGTTAAGAAGTCCTGAAAGAGATGCTGTAAATTCACAATTTCGAAATATTTTCGCTGAGAAAATTATTTTGCTGCCATACACTTCGCGCATGCGCACTCCTCCTAAAATCATGTATCGCGCCCTCTGGCGACCCACCACGAGCATGTTGATGTCAATGTACTTGATACAGGTGATACTTTTTGCAATGTAAATGACCTTATAAAAGACAAATGAATGAAAATGATAATGAAAAAAATATAAAATTTTAGCACATGCATAGTACATCCGGTCATCCTCGTAATGACTCTTGAGCAGAACTCGTGTTAGCCAATAATTACTATTTTATAGATGT
Organism: Gigantidas platifrons; assembly: GCA_002080005.1. NCBI lineage: Eukaryota > Metazoa > Mollusca > Bivalvia > Mytilida > Modiolidae > Gigantidas > Gigantidas platifrons. The sequence continues at coordinate 104,766 of MJUT01012156.1, read as the reverse complement.
TTCTTTAAAAAAAGGGGCGAGGAGTGTAATGTTTTTAACCTATTTTTTTTTAAACAAAAGCAGATCATACTGTACTAAGATCCATTATTTAATTATTTTTTACAAAATAAACTTCACAAAAACTTCAACTAATTTTTTTTATTAAAAATAATGAAATGTTAATAATAGGAGAAAATCGGATGGGGCTCTAATTAAAAATTTTACCTTAATATGCTGATGCCATTTAATTACCATAGAAAATTTGCATACACAAATGTACAATGTATCAGAATTTAAAATTAACCTTATTCTTTCTAGAAGATCTAGGCTGCATTATTTTAATTGTCGGCACAAAAACAAACAAAAAATGTATCAACTATCAGATAATTTTTTTTTAAAAGAATAATAAAAAAATAGAGGGATTTGGGAAGCATGAATATTTAGATGAAAAACTGTATGGCAACCAGAGTTTTGCTCCTGGCTTCCAACATACACATGAGAAAAACAATACCCAAAAGCCAGATTGGGTAAAACACATATACAAGTATAACAACACCAAATAAAGTCACAACCATTCAACACAAACATAAAAGCATATAAACAGTTAAACATTTAGAGGAATAGGGACAACATGTATATACAGTTATAGCAACATATGTGAATTATGCCTGAATTAGTTTTATTACTTGAGTAGATTTGATTGGATTACATTTTTGGTGTTTTAATGCCACATTCAGCAATATTTCAAATATAATCATATACAAAGTCGACCAGATTTAGTGGTGGAGGAAGCTGGAGTACACGGAGAGAACCACCGACCCACAGCAAGCAACTGGCAAACTTTCTCCACTTGCGGTTGCGAGTCGAGTGCACCCTTTTTTGTACTTGAGTAGAACAAAGCTGCATGCATGGTTCAACTAAACAAAATGCACATATCTTTCTTGATTACATTCACAACAGTCATCAATAAACATACAGCTTTTGATTGTGGTTTCAATCATTGGTATTCATGTGATGAAGCTCTCAATTGAACCAAAGTAGAAAGACAATTGAATAAAATGAAACAAAATGTAATAATACAAATTGAGTATTATGCACTATATTAAACATGCACTGACTAGATTAATAAATCCTGAATGACTAGAATAAGAAATATCCTTGAGAAACTAGAGTAACATGACTAAACGACTCAAAACATACAATGAATTTCTAAAATAACATGCAGCATTATAACTCATAATACAATGTAACAAGCAATGAATGACTAGACTATACATTCAACTATACTGGGACTACAGCACTATAATAATATACATTTACATGTACAATGTAACATGCATCAAAAACAAACAATTCCATAAAACAAATGCATGAATTTCCCTGCACCTTCATATCGTTTGGGACAAACAGGCTAACTTACATATATTTCACATCTGGACGGAGTATATCTGAAATTGGACGGACATATTCATTTTCGTGGTACAGGTACTAGTGCATAACCTAAGAAAGATGACCAACATGATACACATAATGTTTCTGTCACATCATACACATAGGAATTTGAGATTTCTATGAGTACATGTATGTCTCAAATGTACATGTAGGAAATTTTACTAGAAAATGTGAAACTGCGATTAAAAATTAAAGTTTATTTTGAGAAAAATCATGTCTACCCCCTTCCCCCTTTTCAATTACAGATTGCAAACACCAAGTACCCCATAAACATTATATTTATAGATCGACAGAAGGGCAGACAAGAGTGGAGCAGTTCCTAGACCTCCGTTATACAAAATGTATATACAAAACAATATCTGAAACAAAAAGTGGAAAGTCCTGCCCTGGTAACATGCCAAGCATTGCCCACCCCTGTGGACCACTTACCATGCTATCATACGGGAGTCGGTTTCCAGGTGCTAAATAAGCACTTTTAGAAAAACAAGTCAATATATATTATATGGTAATGCTGAAATAAAAACATACAATTATGAGGGAAATAACTAATGCATAATAACAATACTTGTCTTTGAAGTAGTAACACAAATCCTCAGTTTTTTCCAATAATAATGTTTTTTCAATAATAAAAAAAACTGTTGCATTACGAATCACTAATAACTATATACATCATGTTGAAATACATTTATCTACTGAATAATAAAAAATCATTTCATGTTAGAAAATATCATCCTCATTCATATATTGCCAGTATTGCAACACATTGTCAGTTGGTTCAACAAAAATAAGATCTTCCTCAAGATCTGTGTCTTGTTCACTGTCACTATCATCTTCTAAAGTAGTAACACCTGTAAAGTCAACAAATGAAGAATCAAGGAAAATATCCAGATCTGAATGTTCAAGATTTTTGCAACTGGTGCATTTACAACCTGGGCCACAATAGGAGTTTTTTTTCTACATTGACACTTGTTGTTGGAACAGCCCCCTTTACAGCCACATCCCTTGGTGTACCATTCCACAGTTTTTTCTACCTTTTTGAAATTTACATCTGAATCCCAAACAATTCTTAAAGAATTGTTTGAGATTTCCCATCCATAATCTGTGAGAGAAAGAAGTTTAGGCTGGTTCAATAAAGATTGAGACCAGTATTGGTACACCCAACAACAGCGTTTCCAATGAAGTTGCAAAGCTTCATGGTTTGGAATAATTTCAGTCTCAGTTGTTACTCTTTTCCACTGTTTTTCTCGGATATCTGAAATTACAAGTAAATGTGTGATTTTGGTATTTCCTGTGTTCAAAGATTCAAAAAGAGCTTTGGGTGTAGAAAAGGGCTGGAAAGCTGAGCAGTACCTATAAAAGTCAACTGAAGAAACAAGTCTATAAAATGCAAGCAGCCCACCTTCTGTATTCACCTCATTAAGATGACCAGTGTATTGGCTTCCAGAAATAAAAGCAGCATGTTTCCTGAAAATATCTAAAAAGGTTGTTTTGCCATAACCCTTAAAAAAGGACACAAAATCACGGCCATTTAATATGTAGACCATTAGAATACATTCTTCTATGTTCTGTAAAGCTTGAAAAAATCAATTTGAGTGTAGAAACTGAACAAGTTTGTTCATATTTACAAATACAGATTCATATGGAGAATCCTTTAACTGTACTGTAACAGTTTTGTTAAGTTTCTTCACAAGTGGTAAACCTATGAAAAAAACATCTGTATCTGGGCTGTAAATAAAAATTATTTGTGCTGTGGATGCAGCAGCATGTAGCCACAGTCTGGTATCTGCTTCCTCATGGACTCCAGATGCATTTAGGTATTCTGCAGATGAACCATTTGTTGCACATCTGGCATCATCTCTCCTGTTGTTAAAACCCCCAGCTGTAACAAAAAAGCACTCAGACTTTTGAAAAGTTAGATTTGCTATATGTAAGAAATGTTCAGAAAGAAAATTAATTAAAAGGCGTTTTTGTTTTCTAACAGAAATAACTGAATGCCAGTTTGATGGTAAGGAGGTATCTGAATTAATATCTGTAAAATCTGAATTCTGTATTAAAAGGTTGTCTCTTCTGAATCTTTCTATGTCTTTTGGGCTCATTCCATGGCGATTTGGATCATCAAAAATCATATGAACCTCTGTAGCACCATGAAGTTTGTGGGGGCGTACAACCCATCTGTCAAAAAGAAATTTTGCATATTCTGAAAAGACTTTGTGAACAGAAAGAGAAACATAATTAATTA
>MJUT01012156.1:65766-96898 GCA_002080005.1 Gigantidas platifrons | reverse complement strand
TGCTACGATATTCTAGAGCTTGTAGTTCCTTGAAGTTTTACGGTCGTCGCCATGTTTTGTTAACAGTCAAGAAATGTCAATGTCACAAATGACCATGGGTATGTTTCGCTTGTCGTAGGCAATACCCAGTCATTTCTTCATTCATGACTTATTACCCGTTTTGTAACTAGAGTAACACGATATGTGCCTCTAGTGGTGTAGGAATTGCTTACCCTTCTGGAATACCTAAGTTCACCTCTGTGTCTCATCAAGTTATATTTTTCATTTGGCCATTCCTTGTCCTTTTGTATTGAAAATTAAGTGCTATATTCCATCATAAGTTCAATGGTCCATGTTTTAAATGCCTCAAACTACCTTACTGATTCAGGAAGAAGGAAGTACATGTACATGTATAATTATTTTCTCCTGAATATAACCCCAAAATGTCTGTATTCCATTCGTTCAGTTGAAAGAAAACATTTATTTGTTTTCTACAAATGTTTTATTACATACCGGTTAATTGTATCGCTGCTAATCTTGTAAATAAAACAGAAACAAACAAAGCAAATTTGATCAAGACCACCATGATTGACACATACTGATCGTGTAGGTTATAAACTAGCAACGTGGATATACACTATTTGTAATGGCATTGTAGGTTGTTGTTATCGTTTCGTTGATACGGAGTTTCTTATCCTAAGACTATTTTCAACATTCTATAAAATGAGTGAATCATCCCTTTCTCAAAAACGTTGAAAAATAATATTGAATTTTTGCTTGATTCAATCTTGAAGAGTCTGTGTGATCTCCCTCTCATATCATACATTACAACCAATCAATCGAACGAAATATGAGCAAATCGTCCTTTTCCCAAAATAGTGAAATTGGTTTTTTCAAACTTTAAGAACAAACAAATGCAAAACCAAAACAAAAAAGAAAACAAAAAGAAAACAATTAAAAAAAAAAATCAGACAAACAACCGTTCAATTGAAATCGTACACAAAGGTTTATTACATATTCATTTGATTTTCCTAAAAGGAACCGATACGAATGGAGATTTCAATAAAAACGTATATATCAAAACCGAAAGATTGGAAAGTTAAATAGTTTAAAGTTTGGGAGCAATGAAACCAAAGAGCCTAAACAGAAAAGTCAAAACAAAAACTTTTATCTTCCGGAGCACCTGAGTTCACCCCCGGTTTTTAGTAGGGTTCGTGTAACACGATCTTTAGTTTTCTATGTAATGTTTTGCAGATGTTTGTTTGTCCTTTTGTACGTTTGCGTTTGGCCATTATGTTGTCTGTTCTTCTTCGATATACGGATTCTGGTTGCCCCTTTGGTATCTTCAAACTCTTCTTATATATAAAAAAAGTTAATTAAATTGCCAAAATTTACCAAGTCACAATACTATTGGTGAACTTTACACAATTGTCTTTTTTTCCCAATAAAAACTGATGATGAAACTACAATTCTGGTTGTTCGTGATATTTAATTCCTTAGTCAATTGTTAGAAAATGAGAATAATGAAAACAAACAAACAAAAAACAAACAAATAAATAATAAACAAACAAATGCAAAAACAAAACAAAAAAGAAAACAAAAAGAAAACAATTGAAAAAAACCAATCAGACAAACAACCGTTCAATTGAAATCGTACACAAAGGTTTATTACATATTCATTTGATTTTCCTAAAAGGAACCGATACGAATGGAGATCTCAATAAAAACGTAGATATCTAATCCAGTGCACACGACTCGTTTCTGGAATAACTTTTATCAGGTACACTCAAAGCCGAAAGATTGGAAACTTAAATAGTTTAAAGTTTGGGAGCAATAAAACCAAAGAGCCTAAACAGAAAAGTCAAAACAAAAACTTTTATCAAGCAATACTTTGTTTCTAATAATCTTACTGATTAAGGAAGAAGGAAGTTGATTGATTTTGTCCTAAAAATAACAAAACAATTTCTGTTATCTGCTTGTTAGATCGATATAAAACGTAATTATTATTATTTTTAAAGAAATTCATTAATATTACCTACCTGTTGACTGTATGGTTGTAAACATTGTGTATAAAACATAAATAAATAAAATAACTTTGATGAAAACGGCCATGATTGACATATATACGATGTCTAAATCGATAGGCAGCCGTGGTTACACAACATTCTAATCAACTTTTATCACACAAACTAACTTTTTATCTCCAAACAAGATTTAAATATTGATTTATGTTTTATTTCTACTTGTTTGATATTCTGAAAAACAACCCTGTTTTTATTGGTATTATGCATGCGATTACGGAAAGAGTGATTGTTGTTTAACGCCAAATGGGCGGTAACTCGTCAGCTATAGCATAGAGAAACAAGTTGCATTAGATGATGCATGATGATGATGTCCGCTTTGTACTAGACCAGGACGCTCGAGTTGGATTGTTATAGTACTAGCTCATTGACACAACAGTCAACGGGTAGACATTTTTGTCACTCCCCTCTGACACGTTATTCTGATTCCCAGCAAACCAGTCTTTGCTCTTTATCCTTAATGCTGCGTGCTTAACAGAGAAGCAAGAAATACCAATTTTACGCTCATTGGTTTGCTCGAACCCACGATCTACCACATTCGAGGCAAGCACGCTAACCATTGCACCATTGGTGCGGTTTATTATGTAAAGAGTGTCCATCTACTATTATCATGATGTCTACCTAAGCTTTCATATTAAGCTTGAAAAATCTCGGCATCTCATTGAAAATGCTTTAGATGTTATGCCATGTCTCACAGTTGCCTTATACATTTTTACTTCAGAGATTTATTTTTTCAAGTCGAACTTGTAGGTTAACCTCTTCAAAATAATTATCTTTCTGACAAAGAATGGGTTAGTAATTTATTCCAAGTGATTTGGCAAAGCCCTCCGCCATTACGGTTATGGCAGTAAAGTTCGAAGATACCAAATGTGATATCAGAAGCAGTAAATCAAAGAAGGACAGACAACACAAAGTCAAACAGAAGAAGGAAGAAAGGACAAAACATAATCTACAAAACACTACACACAAAACTAAAGGTCGAGTAACACGAACACCACTACAAACCGGTGATGAACTCATATGTTCCGGAGACTAAAATGGGTTAGTAATGTATTCTAAGCGATTTGGGAAGGCCATATTTCTCTAAGGTAATAGAAACCTGCTTTAAAATAAATTATTTTGGTTTAATATGGTTTCGGTTAAATAGTAGGATTGCTTGATTGAATGATTAGTGTGTAACGACATCTTGTAGTATTTCAGTACTATCTTGTGGTTTCAATGGTATAAATATGATACGAACAAAATGTAAAGACTATAGTTATTGTTGATCAATCTTTAGCTTTCTACGCCGACCATTGTTTGTCTTTATTGTCCTTTTCTTTTGACCATTGTATTGTCTATCTTTTTACGAATTACGACTTCAGATAACCCTTTTCGAATTTTCAAACTTTTATTCATTACGTTCTGACTGCTCCAGTCCAACAATCTGATGCAGGATTCCAATATTTGTTTGGTTAGATGTCGCATTTGTGTTATTTGTATTTGTATAGGGGCTCATGTCGCATTTGTGTTATTTGTACTTATAAGGTTGCTCATGTCGCATTTGTGTTATTGTATTTGTATAGGGGCTCATGTGGCATTTGTGTTATTTGTATTTATAAAGTGGCTCATGTCGCATTTGTGTTATTTGTATTTATAAGGGGGCTCATGTCGCATTTGTGTTATTTGTATTTGTATAGGGGCTCATGTCGCATTTGTGTTATTTGTATTTGTAGAGGGGCTGATGTCGGATTTGTGTTCTTTGTATTTGTAGAGGGGCACATGTCGCATTTGTGTTATTTGTATTTGTAGGGGCTCGTGTCGTTTTTGTGTCATTTTTATTTGTAAGGCTGCTCATGTCTCATTTGTGTTATTTGTAATTCTTGGGGGCTCGTGTCGTTTTTGTGCTGTTTCTATTTGTAGGTGCTCGTGTCGCAATTGTGTTATTTGTATTTTTAGGGGCTCGTGATGTACAAACTCAACAACTACATCGATGGTGCAGTGGTTATTGTGCTCCAGGCGATTGTGGTAGATCGTGGGTTCGAGCCCCAGTCAGATCAAGCCAAAGACTATTGAATTGATATTTACTGCAAAGACTGGTTGACTCAAAAATCAGAGTTATGTGTCTAAGTGGAGCGGCATGTCTACCAGAAGACTGTTGTTCCAGCGACCTATATATAGCTAGCTCTATGAATGTACAAACTCTTGTTATTCTAGTACAAAGTAGACATCATCAACTCATCAAAATCTAACTTGTTTTTGCCATGATATAGCTGAATAATTGCTCATTTGATGTTAAACAACAATCTGTCACTCCTAAGAATGTAATGAATATATCTAAGTTTGAAAATATATATGTATTTTGATCGTAAAACATAAGCTATGAAGATGGACTCCATTTTATACAGCACCAAAATTTTGGTAAAGACGTGTTCTTCGTCATTTTGTATCTGTAGACCCATTGTTTCATTAAGTTATTCAATGGTAGTGTATTGACAAAAAAAAAATAATGAAAAAAAGAGAGAAATAAATAATTAAGAAATAAATCATGGAAGCCAGATGTGTTTTGAGTTTTAACATGGTTGACGGATATTAGTATTTCATTTGGAGCCGGAGGCGAGTGATAAAATTTACTAATATCCCCCAACCCATGCTAAAACTCAAAACACATCTGGCTTCCATGAATTATTTGAATTCTGATATGTCTAACAGTACAAATACGGTAATATCCTTTGATTAGAAGATGGTAATTTTTGTTTACGTTTGCGGACAATGTCGCACACAATCTATGCTGCCAAATTCGAGCAGAGGATAATTCATAACATGTACTTTTACGACCAGGAACTCAGTCGCTCATACATTTATCACGTGAAAGTCAGTTCTGTAACAATAATATTGGGTTTGCATGTTTTAATTGCACGTCGCATATGATTAGTTTTGGATATTTTTATTATTTTCAGTGAATATAGATTTAAAACGTCAACAACCGTGTAAATAATTTTATTTTGTGATTTTATCACCGGGTTTAATGGTACCTGGTCAAATCGTCCCCGCATTTATCAAAATCGCCCCCATACAAAATCGCTCCTACATTAATCAAAATAGCCCCAAAATAAAAAAAAAACGTTATTATTATTAGTTTTGACAATGACATTTTGATTAGGAATAATTGAGATAATATATATTATAGATAAGAAAAACTACAGTATATTAATCGGAAACGTTACATATAGATTCTCCTTCAGTTGCCCGTGGGTTACGATATTTCTCCACTCAAGAGAGTTAAATTAAAAATTTTAGGCACGAGCCGTAAGGCGAGTGGCTAAATTTTTTAATTTAACTCTCAAGAGTGGAGAAATATCGTAACCCACATGGGTAACTGAAGAAGAATTTGTTTCTCCCATTATTTAACACGAACTTGATTTCAAAAGCCGTTAAACGAGTCAAACAAGTTAAATACGGGGAAAGGCACGAGACATTTTAATCCTCTAGAGGATTACATATTTTTTCACAACTGGTTCAGTGGGGTTAAAATGACGTCATAATGGGAGAAAGTTTAATTCTGTCGTTTAAGTGAGGGTAATTATTTGTGTCCATGTAATACATGTAATTAATTTCTTCTTTTAATCAAGCATTTCTTTGTAAAGTATAGATGCACTGTTTGTGTAATAATTAATTAGCTACTTGATTAGTTTTTGTTGTTATTTTTCCAATCGGAAGCACACCAAGGAGACCCAAGCCAATGATACCTATTCTTGATATTACACTAAAAACTTGTTGCGAAGCAATACGCTTGCCCAAGCTGGTAATGAAATTGCATAAAACCTGCTACTATCATGACTAGCATTAAACACAATGGCCAGACCGCAGTGATTTCATAGAGTGCAAGAAGGTTGTTAGACATAGGCATGAAGCAATCCAATGCGATGGTTGTGAGAAATGGCAACATCGAACATTACACTGAATATTGAAACACATTTTGTAGAAATATTTAAATGTGTACCGGCATGTGCTAATGAGATTTTGTCATCTGATTGATCGCTCGTTTGTTTGCAAAGCGAACGAAGGACGTCACATTAGAATGTTAATTAGATTACGTTGGTTGTCGTGCTGTATATGTCACCTTGATTATGTAGACAATTGCCATCGCTTGGCAAGCGGCATTAGTGGTGTAATGGTTATCGTGCTCGCATCGAGTGCGGTAGATCGTGGTTTCGGGTCAAACAACACCCCAATTATAAGGATAACTCTCCTTGTTTACACAACTGTAATGCAAACTATTTGCATATAGCACCAATCAACCATGATCGAAATGATCACTAAGCATAGGACAGGAATGGGGGTTTAGAAAGATATTTGTAATTATTATTTTTATCTTTCGCATGACCACTTCAATATTATACGATTTGATCTGGGATCGATTGACTGGGGACGATTTGACCTAGTGCCGATTTGACCTGTTACCGTGTTGGTTTAGTACAAAGTTGACACCATCACATCGAAATGTATCTTAAATTGCTCCCGCCATGATATAGATGAAATATTGCATTAAAGAACCACAAAATTATCAATAGCTCATTAAATTCTAGTATATCTTGATGACACTGATAGAGGTCTCTTGACAAATAAAAAATATACCTTATTACTAAAAATATTACAAGTGAAACAGATTACTTCATCATGCTTTGAGTTAATTAATGTTGTGGTAAAAATATAGATATGAAATTTAGTGCGCAGAGCGCATTTCTGGAATAACCTTCATAAAAATATTTGAAAGCCAAATAATTCTAAAAGTCTTTGGGAGCAAGAAAACTCAAAATCACCTAGAGGAAAGCAAAATATTTTATATAAAAAACAAGATAAAATGTGAGCTAATGCTCACTTATGATACCCCCGCATATGTTTAATGTGTATAAAAACCAACCAAGTCGGAAGTAGGATGTAGGAATGTGACGGGTACAAAAACGCTTCCCACGATATGGGATACCTATATGAAGCTTGTGACCAAATATCTGATTTCTGCCATCAATAGTTGCTGAGAAAAATGCGACGAAAAATATCTTGGGACGGACGGAAGGACAGAAAGACGGAAGGACGGACAAAGGTAAAACAGTACACGCCCCCCTCCCGGTGGAGCGGCGGGGGTATAATTACAATAACGAATCAAACTATACATAGAACTTGTAAAATTTACAAACAACATTTACACATTTACCTTAGGGTAATAACGTCAGGCGATTTTTACTTTTGTACAATTGTATTACCCGGCATGACATCACATTATGATCAACATGTGTGATTTGGAAAAAAATGTTCGGAGGTGAAGACATGCATAATCCTCACGAATCTAACTTATAGACTTCAACACAAATTAATAATTTGATGTCTAATCAACAGAAGTTAAAATACAGTCAAACCTGTATTAAGAGGTCACCTTTGGGACAGAAAACGTTACCTTCTGAAACAGGTGACCTCTTAAAAGAGGTTCAATACTCATATGAAATTTTCTATGACAGGATATATAGTAATTAAGTTCACCTCTGTTCCTTGTTGACACTTAAATCAGATCTCTGTTTTTATTTTTTCAAGGTATATAAGACAAATATTACTTTATTTCACAAAAATAAACCGCCACGATATAACTGAAATATTGTAGAAAGTGGCGTTAAACACCATAACCATAACCACAAAAATAAATTTCAAATTTTCCATTGTAATAGAGGTAAAATCCCGAGGATACCCGGTGCTTCCACCCCCTCCAATTATTAAATGTCAAGGAGGAAAAATGGAGTAACAGAACATAGAACTTATAACATTGAGAAAGAACAGTGCTGGATTTATACTGGAGCAGAAACGTCTTTTTTACAATATTAGATACGTGGTTATAGCAGAAGCGTCATATTTGTACAACATTAAAAAGTGTGGTCATATGTCGTATCATTATTGACCTGTTTTTGTACAATATTAGCTGTGTGGTCATATGTCGTATCATTATTGACCTGTTTTTGTACAATATTAGATGTGTGGTCATATGTCGTATCCTTATTGACCGAGCCAATCTTAAAACTGTTATACGTTGGATCAACTCCATCACAAATCCCTAGACTACTGTCATACACATTGTTTTCTACCTGTTCTTCTCCTTTATCAACAGTGTGTCTAAGTGTACCATATTCATCTTCAGTTTCAAATCGTTGACTTTGATTGTTACCCTCCTCCAAATCAAACTCGCTTGGTTGTGCTGCTGGACCTGCTGGGTGCTTTTTAGCAACAACAGCGTATTCATGATTTGCAGAATACGTCTTATTTTGTCTTTCTCCCCCAGTGGATGTATTTTCAGCGGTGTTGTTACGAATTGCATCTTTTGGAAGACCTCCATTGTCTGTATTTAACGCTGTATCGTGATACACTGGTATCGCACAATCAATGCTATTATTCATTTCAATATTATCTTCTTTATATAGTCCTTTTCTAAATGGTCCAACATTCCTGTAAAAAATGAAGAAATAAATACAATCTATGAAAATCATAAAACTTTGATTTCTAAAATCCATACTGGTACAGACTAAAAGCTGCTTTAGCATATGAATGTTTTGTAGACCGTTATTTGTCCTTTTGACCTTTTTCTATTGGTCATTGTGTTTTTTGACTCTTCGATTTACGGATTCTGATTACCTTTTTAGCATCTTCAAACTCTTCTCAACAGTACGACGACGAAGCACCATTTTTAGACGATTTTTGCTATCCTGTTTAGACCCGTTGATTTACTGGCTATTTTTAGCTTTCTAATCTTTTGACTATGATCATATATGATGGAGATTATTACTGAAACGTGTCGTGTGAACTAAAGTAGATATCTACGTTGTAATGAAAATAACATGTCCCTACATATAAAAGTGAAATGCAAAGTTTGTAGACACGAGGACTCGTAATCAAATTTGGGATTATGGTTAAGGTTATGGTGTTTAACACCACTTTCAACAATATTTCAGTTCTATGGTGGGGTAAGTTTTATTAGTTGATGACCTCGAAGTACCCAGAGAAAACCACCGACCTGCCTCAAATCACTGACAAACTTTATCACATAATGTTATATCGAGTACACATCGCCATGAGCGGGATTCGAACTCACAACGTTAGTGGTGATAGGCACCGATTCGTAATCAAATTTGTCTAATCATATGACAATGGTGGCTTTCGCAATATCACTGTTTATCTGTTTATTTTTTTTTCTAGGTTTGTGAATTCTATTGCTATACATAAATACAACTTTAAATCTAACCTCATTTTGCAAGTTGAAATGACGATTACAGCAATCAAGATCACACTACCCACTGTAACACCACAAATAAGACCTACAAACAATACTCATGTTGAATTCAGAGTTCCAGACAATGAGTAACAATATAAACTTTATTGTTAAAATAAGATCACACAAATCACTCCAGTATCGACAACGTTGTGGAAATTCATTTCAGTAAAAACGGAATGCATGTGACTGACATAAAGGTTCTTCCGCGGCTGGTATTATTTTGGTTGTTGGATTTACCTCTACTTATCCAATCACTGCTCATCACCACTATAGTTTGTGATATTACCTCGCGTCCATGGCTGTTCCTTTACTTTAATTTTGTATCTAAGTGTAATGTTAGATAGTTTCGCACGTTCATTTACATCCATATCCTTTTCTCCCAAGTAAAATATAATATAATGATATTGAAATAAAAGCATTCATTTTATGAGATATCAAGTGTTTACGTATGGTCGTTGGTTTTATTTCTACTGATATGGACGCAAACTCCAAGATACACAAGAAAAACAAACAAAAAACAATTTAAAATCTAATAAAAAAATCATAGAAAGAAAGAGGCAAAATTAGTTTCCCTAACACACAAATACATGCCTCTTCACTTTCCTCGCTTGATACAGACAATTCAATAAAAACAAATGCCGAGGTTAAACTAGGTTTTGGTTTTATTTGGACCAAATCTCTCCTCTAAGGGAAATGATGCAGCAATACAAGAGAGGAATTTATATTACCAGTCGATTTTGATCGTAAATGAAGGTTATTCCAGAGACGCGTCATGCGCATTAAATTTGATATCTACGTTTATACTATAATCGAAAACTATCTACATATGACATGTAATGTATTCTTACCAATGCTAGTAGCATCAGGTTCAGTACCAACGTGTTGATCCATGGTGGGTGTAATATTAGTTATCGCATGTGATGGTCCAGTAGTTGTCACATCAACAGAGTGACTAACTGTTTTGAGAAACAAATACAAAGTATTAAATTATATCATCTAGATTATAAAGAACAGAATACATTATTATTATTATTATTATTATTATTGTTATTATTATTATTATTATTATTATTATTATTATTATTCATAATAAACATTTTTCATGGTAAAGAAAAACGTTTAAGTTTAAATAATGATAAACACCAATATCAACAAAACAACCATCCCTCACATCAAATATCTAATCATTGAACATAGCAAAGACGACGACATGTGGTGCTGGAAATCCAGGTTAGTTCAACTTGTGCAGGTATCACAGGCATAATTGATCACAGAGCGAAAGCATGGGTTAGCGTTAGAGTTGTGGTGTTTAGCACCACCTTCAACAATAGTTCAGTTATATCGTGGTGGTCAGTTTTATTGGTGGAGGAAACCGGAGTACCCTGAGAAAACTACCTAACTGCCGCTGTTACAGTACCTGAAAAAATAAACATAAACACTTACTACTTATTATCAATCTAATACACCAGATCAGAAGTTCTGTATTTGAATAAGCTTTGAAAACAAAATAAAAATGTCATAAAATAAAAATTTACATTTAGTATGAATTTTGGTCAACAATGCAACCAATATGGCTAAAATGATATGTGATAAATAAACGAGCGTAAGAGAAAACGGAAAATGCAACTAAGAATGAACTATGCAAAGACACTGGTAGCATTGGGCATTACACAGATCGAAGACAAACAAAACAGAAAACACAACACAGAAAGCTAACACGATGTGCAATACGGACCCCTCCAAGACATCTGGGGTAAACACACAGGGGTGCGCGAAGGATAAACATTTCGTGACAACACAATGGCGAAAAGAAAGGAGAAAAAAGGACAAACAACTACATTTTTATATACAAAACATTACACAAAAAAACTAAAGATCGAGCAACACGAATCCACTAAAAATCGGGAGTGAACTCGGGTGCTCCGGAAGGATTAGAAGTTCCAGCTCCAAATGTGACACCCGTCACAAAAACACAAAAACACAAAAACGAAAAGGATCCATCGCCATTTGAGAAATATACATTTCTTAAGGGGCAACCACATCGCATTGACGATCGTAGAATGTATGCAGGGATGTCTTCAACATCAGAGCGTCGTAGTCTTGTTTGATAAAGCTTTTATTGCACTTGGAATACAAAGACTAAAGTAAAAGCATTTTAAAGTAAGAAAGTTTGAGGATACCAAAGGAGTAATCAGAATCCGTAATCGAGGAAGAACAGACAACACAATGACCAACAGAAAAAGTACATGTTAATTTGGCAGAGAATACAATGAATAAATTAAGAAGCAATTCCTTTAATAAAGCATATTGTATTACCTGGCAGTTTGACGCTCGTTATACCAGTCACTAGAAAACTGGAGTATGCTGTTCTTTTGGACACAGAATTACTATTAAGCTTTGTCACTGAAGCTGAAACTGTTGCTCTGGTCTTGCTTATATCTATAATTATAATTGAGTAACATTTTCTATTATTCTTATTAGATCGCGAAATAAATATACACGTAATCAGTCATTAGAACATCCTTTACTATAAAAAATAATAATATGATTAAAATATACGTTTGGCGTCATAACGATCTAACAGATGTGATAGTATGGACATTTCATATAATATAACGGAGTGAGATAGTTGTGTGTGTTGTTGTAATCCTATACCGAAATACGAAGGGGGTTGTGTTTATGGTGTTAAACGCCATTTCAACAATATTTCAGCTATATCGTGACGGTCATTGTTATTGCTGGAGGAAACCGGAGAAAGCCACCGACCTACCGCAAGTCCCTCACAAACATGAGCACATAATGTTGGATCGAATACACCTCGCCATGCGCGGAATTCTAATTCACGACTTTAGGCACTGATTGCACGACCACGACGACCCATACAGGAAGAAGACAAATGAAATTCAAATAGCAGACACCGAATCATTAGGATCATCAAGTGATAAAATAAAACATTAGTACTTCTCTGTACCTGTATTATAAAAAGAACGTTTTAAAAGTGATGGTCAACATAATATGCTTTTCATTAAAAAAAACTAGAAATGTTTTTATTGGATGATCGGAAGTTCATTTGGATATTAGATCTAATCGGATTCTGTCAGTTGCTGGGAAAGAGAGAGACTGTCAACAAGACGAGAAAAACAATACAATATGTGGTGCACACCACTATAAGCAAACACACACACATAACGTAAATAGGACATGCGCACTCCTAGAAACAACTGGAGGTAAAGACGAACCGAACATAGTTTTTATGCGGAAATCGTAACGTAAAAACACACAGTAGGACAACACAAAAAACTAAAAAAATGAGCATCACGGACCCCACCAAAAAATGGGGGGGAACTCAGGTACTCGCAAAGGGTAAGCATTTCCTGCTCCTTATAAGACACCCACCGTGTTACTCATATATACAGTCAAGTATGGCAAATGATCAGTTTATATCAATACATACCCGTATTAACCGTTGTCAATGTACTGTCAGTACTGTAATAATTCTGTGTTCTATACGACAGTTGTTGTGTGTATCTCGAAACAGAACTAGTGACGGTAGCAAAGATAAACCAAAGACTGCGAAACATGCCTTGTTAAAGAATACGAGCAAGTGATGGTCAGATAGGAATCGGGTTAATGTGTCCAAGTGGAGTAACATGTTTATCAGCCGACTGTTGCTTTAATGAGCCAACGCTATGAAAATCCAACTAAACGTGTTTATCTAGTACAAAGCCGACATCTTCAAATGTAACTTGTTCCCGTCATGATACAGCTGAAAATTGTTCATTTGGCATTAAACAACAATCACTCAATCCTTTTCATAATCATGCTTTCATTTATATTTCGCCCATCCTGCAATCGTCCAGATTCATCTACAATACTGAATAATGTTGCATGAAGTTGCATTTTAGCTGCATAATATTAAATCTACAGAACAAAAGATAACATATACATAAAGTGTTCTGAAGTCTGTCTAGGTTATCTCCCTTATCATTGATGATATCAAGTTTGTTAAGATTAGATTAGATCAAATTAATTACCTGGTTTACAGAAAAAAGCTTCCGCCGTTTCATTGCAGTTGGTATAATAATGTTCGATTGTTAGTGCATCGTTGCGACATTTGGCAATTACACAAGACGATATATCTGTCATTTTAGTCATAACCCCTGAAATATCATACAAATAAATTAAAATGAGAGGCTTGGTCACATAAAGCTAATTTAACTCCGCCACTTTTTTGAGCGGTCATGTATTTGTATGTTAAGGATATTGATTTTGTCTCTTTCTACTGTTTTACTATTATATTTTAGAACTGATAGTGTGATATGTTTTGTTTTTCATTTTATTGTCCTATTTTATTCTTCAATTTCCTATTTCCGCTACTAATCTGATATTTACGACAATTGACACACACAAAAAAGTTTGATTTCTGTCTGAGTTCAGATATTGGCCACCCCGTTTAGGCCCATTTGTTTTTTGTTTATTTTGCTCCCAAAGACTTCTAAATGACTATGATGAAGGTTATTCAAGAAACGTCTCCTGCGTGATATCTAGGTTTTTATGAAGATATTCATTAATGACAAACAATAATTACATACACATTTGGTAAATCTTCAAACCTTTCTTATATCCCGTCTAAGTGACAACATTGCAATATATAAATGTATCATTTTCATTGACTGTCGGACGGAAATACTGGGTTACGACTTTTCTTTAACATTGGTATTGTTTTATTTTGGATCCGGATTAATTCTATACTAGAATTGTCCTTCATCATTGGTTATTCGCATTGGTTCTGTATTCGTATATATTGTATCTCCTACACCGGATCGCAGAGAATATACACAAGTAGTTATGTAATGGACGGGGCTTGAAAGTTATTCATATACTAGACGAATCAAGCATTTTTTCGTATGGTATATTTGCATAGCAAATGTAATTATTGCAGGATTAATAAATGAATAAATAAATTCGTATATTATTATAAAATGTATTACCATGATCTACATGACTCGAAATCTCAACTCGGAAAATATTCGTCCACATCCCTATTTCGGTGGTATTTTTGTTTACTTTACACATGTCAGTAGCATTATTTTCTTTAGAATGTGGATCTTTACAATTGCTTTGACTTTTATTCCAGTTTGTTGTTGAATTGATAGATAATTCGTTGTCACTACCTGTTACACAGAAATAACATATTTTATTTAAAAAGGCATTGATTTGTAGACAAGAAATTTTTCTACATTCCATTTATTGTCACCATTTATTCGAAGAAAAGCCTAGCAGATAAAAGATACCAAAGGGGTAATCAGAAGAAATGAATCTAATGATAGAAAATACAATGACCAAAGAAAAAAGGACATACAATGATCTACAGTCACTACACAGAAAACTAAAGATTGAAGAACAAGAACTCCTAAACAAACTGGAGGTGTTCTGGAAAGGAACAGAGTTTCTATTCCACATTTTGTTTTCTTTGAGATAATATAGGGCATTAGAAGTAAATAGAAACTGCGAGGGAACGCATGTGCTCTGGAATGGTTAGAAGTTCCTGCTCCACCAGTGAGACTAGTAGTGTTACTGCTAAACATGCATGAACAGCATTTTATACGGAAACTGTGTTGGACACCAGTAAGCGAAAATAAATACAACTAACATAAATTTAACATGAACTATCTACAAAACAAATGAGAGTAAAGACGAGAGTAAGTGGAGATCGCAGCGGACATCGCAACACGGAACTAAAAACGTGAAGACAAGCAATTTTATCATATGAACAACATGAATTCCACTAGGACAGGTAAAAACAGGAGAGAGCATCCTTGTTGTCGTACCTACGTCAATACATGGAAATCAACGTTAGAGAATACCGAAGGGGCAATCACAAATGGACAATCCAGTGAAACTGGCAACATAGGGTACACATACTCCTTTCTCTATGTTATAGTGTTGTGGTAATAATATTTAACCAGTACGTTTTATATTTGAGGTGTGAAATCACATTGACTGGATTGTTGCATACCGCCACTGACCAAGATATAGTTTTTCTGGTACCTGATTCATGTAGAGCGACGATAAGAAACTGTATCAGTATAACCACGGACTTCTCAGAGGACTCTACCAAAAACGATCAGAATGACGCTTATTTCTGCTCTTTTAGACAATGTGTCTGTTGCTTTGGATTTGTTACATTGGAGAATCAGCACAATATACGCACATTGTCGGAAGATATACAATTCATTTGCATTCTCTCCGAAACAGGACAGGAAAGCTCACCAAAGACTCGCTTTTCTATCCGCTTTTGAATTTTATATTTGCAGACAATGTACGTATATTGTCTATTTTTAAAAGGAGCGAAATCTATTTTGTTTAGATATATTAGTCAAAAAAAGAAACGTTACATCAATTTTTATCATTTTTAAAACCTTCGTACATAATGAGATTATTTTATGTCTGAACATTTAAATGTTATGTTGTACTCTTCTAGATTTTGTTCGTTTGAATATGTTCAGGAATAGTGTTCAGTAATTTTTCGAAATTGACGTTTTTTGACTTATTCATTAATTTAGCTTCATTCCGGTGTCTTTGAATTGTTATGAAGGTCACAAACTGTGCCGTTTAAATCAGTAAACAAAAGGTGAATTTGAAAACGATACAGTTTTACACGTAAACCAATGCCCCTTCTACGTCAAGATGAGCGGGAACGAGCAATTGGCATGTTGCGAGCAGGTATGTCACAAACTGCAGTTGCAAATCATTTTAATGCCTCCAGAATGACAATGTATATACTTATGGTTCGTCTCAGGAACACAGCCACGACATCTGATCACCCTCGTTCCGGAAGACCTCGAGCGAAGACGTTACGTCAGGACATGCAAATTCGTCTGATACACCTGCGCAATCGCTTCAAGACTGCAGTAGTTACAGCTAGGCGTATACCCGGAAGAGCCAACAGGATTTCAGATCAAACTGTACGGAATCGCCTGCATCAGTGTGGCCTTCGAGCACGCCGTCCATTGAAGGGAGCCATACTGAAAATACGTCACAGAACTTCCCGGCTTCATTGGTGTCACACACGTGTAACATGGAACCGTTTGACATGGCAGATTATTCTTTTTGCGGATGAATCACGTTTTTGTTTGAAATTTAGTGATGGAAGGGCACGTGTATACCGTGGCCGTGGAGAACGGTTGTCTGACACGTGTGTGCAGGAAACGGATCATTTTGGCGGTGGAAGTGTGATGGCATTGGGTGGAGTCAGTCACAACAGATGCACAGAATTGAAAATCGTTGCTGGTAACCTTAACGCTGTTCGTTACAGAAACGAGATATTGCAGCCTGTAGTTCTGCCTTTCTGTCGTAGGCATCATTTCAACCACGTGTTTCAACAAGACAATGCTCATTGTCATGTTGCTCAGATGACAATGGATTTCTGAAACTTTCACCACATCCGGGTTCTGCCATGGCCTGCCATATCGCCAGATCTCAACCCTATTGAGCACTTGTGGGATGAACTTGGTCGTCGTGTTCACAATCGTATAAATCCACCGGAAACGCTTGACCAGCTCCGCAGGGCACTTGTTGCTGAATGGACAAACATCCCCAAGCCTTCGTCAGAAACCTCATTGCTTCTATGCGCCGTAGGTGTCAAGCTGTGATCGATGAAAGAGGTGGACATACCCGCTATTGATACCTCACTTTTTGACTCATTTAAATGTGTGTGTTGTTAAACGGACAAACGGACACTTGATGATTTTTTTGACATTTCTATCTTCATAGAGGTTGTTTCTTAAAATATTTATTCATTGTTATCAAATACTGCTGTTATCTTATAAATTATATGGCATGACATTGGTGTAACGTTTCAGTTTTTGACTAGTATATATTGACAAACAGTAAAATATGAAGTCACACGAGTACATTCCTAATGTTGTTTTTTAATTATTATTTACAAACCACACATTGGTATCTGTAATGACGCACACCTCTCTGCAACTTTTTTCTCTGACCCATTTGTATATTTTAAAGCCACACAATTTCCATATCCGTCAAAAGACGCATTATATAAAACTGAAAAACAGATCTTATTTCATTTTCAACTGACATCTGACATATAACGAGAAATAATGTTCTTCAAGACAAGTTGATGCTTAAAAAACATCATTTGTTAATTGAACAACTATTCCAATATTAATTAGGTAAATTCCTACTTTAGTATTGTTTTTTTTTAATTGCTTTTATTACTAATTTAGTGCACACAATGCGTTACTGGAATCACACAATGCGTTACTGGAATCACACAATGCGCTACTAGAATCACACAATGCGTTACTGGAATCACACAATGCGCTACTGGAATCACACAATGCGCTACTGGAATCACACAATGCGTTACTGGAATCACACAATCACACAATGCGCTACTGGAATCACACAATCACACAATGCGCTACTGGAATCACACAATGCGTTACTAGAATCACACAATGCGTTACTTGAATCACACAATGTGTTACTGGAATCACACAATGCGTTACTGGAATCACAAAATGCGTTACTGGAATGACGACATTTTATGTGATGATGTTTCCCAGAGACATACGGTAGATTGGTGGTTTTCTTTCTTCTATAAAGCCAATATTTACGACATAAGTGAAATAATGTTACTCGATTCTTAGTTTTATGTGTATGTTTTGTAGATCGTTGTTTGTCCTTATTCTTTTGGCCATTGTGCTGCCTGTTCTTCTTCGATTTACGGATTCTGACTACCCCTTTGGTATCTTCAAACACTTCCTGAATCTGCCGTCAAACATACACACGTAACCCTTGTCAGATTTTAGAGTACTAGTATATATATCTAAGTTTTAGTTATTCTAAAAACATGAGTATTTCTTCTTTATAAAATCATTTGCAAATAATTATTTAATTTACATTGTTGAAATGAGCATTCAATACCGTTTACACGATCAATTCGGGTTGAAACGACATTCAACGATAAAAACGGGAAGCTAACAAACTCTCTGCCAATATTTATTGAACCCATCAGACATTTTTGACGACGTTTTCACATGGTCAGATTTTAGTTTGAAAGAGCTGAACAAGTAAAGTTTGAAGGGAATTTGAAGGACCAATTTTAGTCCCACCTTCTTTAATGAGTTATTAAAGGATATTACCTTTATATACCCATGAATGATTAGTATATGCTTTACGATTACACAAGATCTTGTTGGTGTCAGTTTTTCTAATAGTGAAATGACATTTGCATTGATTCTCCTGAAATATATAGTATGTTATGTCATTGTAGATGTATAGATAAAATATGCTGACAAGCAATGAAGATGTTGACTTAAATACAATTTACAAAATGATTTCCTGCAAAAATAAAAATAAAAGATGTTAAAATTATATTTTCCTGTGTAGAATTGAAACTTTTCATTTGAAATATAATAAAATGAAATAACAACTTTAAGTGCAATCAAAAATGGACAACTCAGAAAAACCGGCAATATAGGGTACACAAGACGAAGAAAAACAAAACACAAACACAACACAATATGTTGGGCACCACTATACGAAAACAATGTCTTCCTTAAATCAAACAATGTTTTGTTATCAGCAGTCAAAATCGGGCTTCAGATTTACTGTGACACTAGCTCCACCATAGATGGTGTTAATCTTATGTGGATTCTGAAATTTTCTTAATATGAAGTTACGCACGATATTTGCATCTTATACGGTAACGTCAAATTTCGACGCTTTAGGACGAAAATTCGGGTATCAAAATCAATGTCGCCTGAATGCGTTTTATTCAGTTCAAGATATATTTATCAATTTGTCTGCCTTTCCTTATATATGTGTGTGTTCGTGTTGCTATCTATTATTTTGCTTTTCCGGTTTTATCGATACGATCGAAGTGTCGAACAAACGAACGAACCGACGGACAGCTATTCCTAATACTGTATACCCATCGCTTCGCGAGAGGGTAGTATAACAATAATCAAGGTGTCGTTTTTATGGTAACATTCCTTTTATTTATTGAATACATGTATCTAAAGACTGAAGTTATATCAAGATGCAACTCTTCCGGAACAGTAATTGTATCTCGTTATAATTCAGCACAAATGAAACAGATCGTGGCAGAATAACACACGGCAGCTTTCCGAGGAATCAGTTGGAATGAAAATGGCTTGCTTTGTACCCTATCGTAATACAATCTTCTTATAATTCTTGAACCACGATCAGAGGTGCTACTCCAACTATCAGAAAAATTACGTTCAATTAATTCTGAACCGGTTGTCAGTTTTTGAAGGTAGTATTCATAATTCGGATCGTCAAATAAAACTGCAACCACCATACCTTTCTCAACAATCGATTGTATCGGAATCAAATTCTACACGTTCGTCATTGTTTTCATATGCAGTTTGTACCATTGTAACTCTCCCATGGTTACCAATAAATTATACGTTTTCTCAGCTCTGTATTCTGCTAATCACCACAGTTGTAACAAGATAAACCTAAGACCAAAAGATCGTCTGAATTTGAAGAAATTATTTGGTGAATTTTTCTATTTTGACTGATAGGTTTAAAGTTTTGTTTTTGAGGCGTGGAGTTTCTTCAATGTACATTTACAATGTATATATATACCACTGCGAGAGTTCTGGGGATTTCCGTGAGCATATCATCTGTAAATAACATGTTTAATTTATCTTTATGTTTAATGACCAATTATTATTTCTACATCTATATCTTATTTCTTCATCTCATACTATTTTATGTAAATCAGCAATTTTTTGCAAAGGCATAATATGGCTAAATTTAGAGCTTTGACGGAGTTAAAGGAAGATCTCTAATAATATAGAAGTCGTGTGTCATATATATCAAGTAACTTTCAAGTCGAACCAACACATGTGCGATGTGTATAAAGCGGTTGAACATCAGCAACGTACACAATCATCGTAAAGCGTTAACAACGTAAAAATCGCATAGTGGACAAAACTGCAAGACATTCGGCTTTGCTCCAAATGACGTCTTAAGAGCAGAAACACGCTTAAAAACATTGCTCTGTGTCTCATTCAGTGTATGTACTTTTATAATAAACCACCACTTTTCACAATTCAAACATTTATCTTATAATATGACGTCTTACTCTGACAGTTTCGTTACTTGGAATCGTAAATAATCGACGTTGGACATTTCTACAAGACATCCAAAAACAGACGTGGCGCTTCTATGCGTTGGTCCAAAGCTGTGAAAATGTGGTATTTTATACACAATTCTAAGTACTTTCATTTGGTCAAATATCAGAATCGAATGTTTTCCCATTTTATAATTATTATAAGTCTAACTTGAAGAAATTTACCACTCCTTCGAATCTTACAGAAGCAAGTAAATTCGGAATTTTCGAAAATATCCTCTTTTTCTTCAAAACGGTGTATTTTTTCATATGATATCATATAGAAAATATGATGTAAAATTGTCATGCAAAATTTCGAGCGTTTCACGCTTTCTTCAAGAGCGCACCTGCTTTTTTCTTTAAGTAAAATGCATATAGTTTGTTAAGTCTTGCACGCAAAATTTGACGTTTTAGCTATACTAGTAATTCATGTCATTTTATTAAATATTTCGGATAATTATGATAATATTCGATCACTTTTAATTTAAGCAATATTTATTTCGAAAATAATCAGACAATATAGTACAACAAACATAGTAATTACATACAGGGTTCAGAAACAAGCAATTATTGCTTTTATAAATCTGTCTCCTAAAATAAACATACATAGTATAATCATGACTATTATAGCATGCGATCACTTTTGTAGGAGGAGTAGATTCATACACATATTAAACTAAATTTACACGAATTCTGAAACCACGTATTCTCCATTTGACAGAAATTGACCTTTGACCTCCAGTAATAGTGAGACCCCAGTGTTCTACTTGATAATGCAATTATACAAAATATAATCTCACCAGAAACAGGAATAGAATGTTTTATATGTGTTAATGTAGAACCAGTATGTGGGCGAAACTAGAACACAAATGACACGGGCTTAACACGACAGGTGTCACCAGTTGGACAGGAACTGCTGCTCCGTTCTTTTGTACGTGTTGCTCAATCTTAAGATTGACCGTAGCTTTAATAAATTACATTATTTGGGAACTATAAATTTCAAACAATAATATTGCAAATATTATTTACACAATGTACTTTAATTTTTTTGGTTAAAATAAGGAGAATAGATCAAGACGTGTTACCTTATATGAGAAATACTTAAATGACTTCTGTTGTTTATGGAGGCACCATTGGTAGCATGCACTTATATTGTTGTGATAGGATAAACTACCATCAAGCCCGTAACAACCTAAAATAGAATAAATATTAATTATTAGTATTTTTTTCGCAAGACAAGGATGATCAGGCCCATATCAGATGAACTCGAAGAGCGAATCTGATATGGACCTGATAATCCTTGTCGAGCGAAAAAAAAAGTACTAATAATTTTTTTATCGGTAATTTCACAATTTTAACACGGCATTGTGATTTGTTTGTTGTGTTTTGACATTTTTTTTAATACTAATATTTTTTTATCGGTACTTTCACAATTTTCACTCAGCTTTGTGATTTTTTTGTTGTGTTTTGACCTTTTTTGAATGAACGGTTTAGTGACGTCACGTTATACCGCGCATGACAAATTACCAACAGCTGATAATTTCTTGTATCACGAGTAGGTGGTCGACTGAACGTTGTTACTGAATTTATCGGGTAGTAAAGATCAAAGGAAACTGTAACAAATTACCGATAATATAAATTATCATATTCTTTTCAAATATAATTTTCATATTCACAGGTATTGTAATTTGTGCCTGTCTTTGGGGAAAAATGACTACAAAATTATTATTGAAGATAATACTGTTTAGAACCTGATGTAAGACGAGATATATTTGTGTCGTTTAACAGTAACACAACGGCTACCACTAGTTGAGCAGGAAATGTACCCTTCCTCAACATCCGAATTCACTTCCGATTTATAGTGGGGTTCGTGTTGCTCAATCTTTTGATTTCTGTGTAGCGTTTGTTTTAGATAATTATTTGTCCCTTTTCTTTTGGCAACTGTATTGTCTGTCATTCTTCCATTGATGGAGTCTGAATACCACTTACGTAAAACTCACACAATGAAAAAGCTATTTGAAATACGAATACTTGTATATTTCGATTCCACTGAGTTTACCTTGAAATTCAATCCATTCAGATGGGCTTCGAACATTACCAGTCCACAATGTTTCAATCCCTGATGTAATGTTATGGCAGGTAACAATTGTATCATTTATCGTTGCAAGCTGTCCAGATACGGCTACACAACTTCTTTGAGCTTCAAACCATGTTAATCCTGCTTTGAAAAAAAGTATTGGTATTCAAAGTAATGAGTAAATATGTTGTCTTTCTATTTATGTTTTAAACTTGGCTATGAAAACGTAGACATCTAATTTAGCGTGTATACCACTTTTCTGGAAAAACTTTCATAATTCATGCTTTCACTGCTCATAATCAAAAGATGGATAAGCCACATAACTGAGCAGTCTTTTCGAGAAGGAAAAACCAAGAGGCCTGATCTATTTGATGTTGATATTTGTTGAATGAAGTTCTTTACGTCCGAACAACTATTGTAGTTAATATACCAATTAGCTTCCACAACTTGGTATTCTGTCGCCATACAACTCTTAATCTACTACTCGTCTCTTTGATTTTGTACAAATATACTCCAATTAAAAGATACCACAAATACAGATGTGTCTGCTTCATACGTTGACCTTTATATCAAAATTTACAATGGGGGCTGGTTAATGAAGAAACTTTACGTCAAAAGAGATTATTTCAATTTTTCCTTTGTGACCTTTCCATTTTTGTGTAGCAACATTCCAACAACACCTACATATGGATTATATATCTCTCATTTGATACGATATTCCAGAGCTTCTGGTTCTTTGATAGACGGTTACTGATAACATGGAAGCTACTGAAACAATGTTTCCTAGTTGCTAAGTAAAAGTTATCACTACGAAAGTTTTATGGTTGTCGCCATGAGTTAGCAAACAGTCACAAAATGTCTATGTCACAAATGACCATGGCTATGTTTCGCTTATCGGAAACAATACACAATCATTTCTTCATTCGTGACTTATTTCCTGTTTTGTAACTAGAGTAGCACGACAGGTGCCTCTAGTGGAGTAGGAATTGCTTACCTTTCCGGAGTACCCGAGTTCACCTCTGTGTCTAATCAAGTTATATTTATCATTTGGCCATTCCTTGTCCTTTTGTATTGAAAATTAGATGCTATACTACATCACAAGTTAAATGGTCCATGTTTTAAATGCCTCAAACAACCTTACTGATTCAGGAAGAAGGAAGTATAATTATTTTCTCCTGAATATAACCCCGAAATGTCTGTATTCCATTCATTCAGTTGAAAGAAAACATTTATTTTAAATGTTTTATTACATACCTGTTAATTGTATCGCAGCTAATCTTATAAACAAAACAGAAACAAACAAACCGAATTTGATCAAGTCCACCATGATTGACACATACTGATTTAAAAGATTATCAGTAAAATCATATAGCCTTCACACATAAAGCAATTTGTCATTGTTATCACATACTAATCAACATTAGAAACGATACACGATATTTATTTGATAAAAGCACAACTGCAACAAATCAAATTAAGAATACCCGTGTAGGTTACAAACTATCAACATGGATATTACAATATTTGTAATGGCGTTGTAGATCGTTGGAGGTTGTTGTTATCGTTTCGTTGATATGGAGTTTCTTATCCTAGGATTTCACTAAACATATTTTCAACATTCTATAAAATGAGCGAATCATGCCTTTATCAAAAATGTTGAAAAATATTATTGAATTTTTGTTTGTTTCAATCTTGAAGAGTCTGTGTGATCTCCCTCTCATATCATACATTACAACCAATCAATCGGACGAATAAACTACTAAATATATATGGCTTATCATATAGACCGTGGGATAATACATAGTAATAGTGTACCAAAAAATGCTACAGCATTTTACTTATTTTATCAGTAATAATAAATATAATAAACATAGTGTGGCGGGAATGTTTTGTCGAAGTGTGTATAGTGCATTTTGTAGTTGTATATTTTACTTGATAACATACTAATTCATTGAATTATATATTGACACGCTAAAAATCACAATAAGCTACCTCTTCTCTATGGTCAAACCTGGTATCGCTCCGCAGGCTTTTATGTTATCTGGCTTTAAGCATACAATGTAAACCATGGAGGTTATTATAAAATGACATCGCGCGCAATACATTTGTTTATCACTCACTCACTTGAATGTACATATGGATTTCCATACACGTGAATGTATGTCGTAAACACTTCCCAAACCTTTACTCATTCATGACTTGT
Source organism: Gigantidas platifrons (assembly GCA_002080005.1). NCBI lineage: Eukaryota > Metazoa > Mollusca > Bivalvia > Mytilida > Modiolidae > Gigantidas > Gigantidas platifrons. The sequence goes on along the minus strand of MJUT01012156.1, from coordinate 72,097 downwards.
GGCTAGAATAACACGACGGGTGTCACTAGTGTGGAAGAAACTGCTTACCCTTCCGAAGCACCCGAGTTCACCCCCGGTTTTTAGTGGTGTTCGTGTTACTCTATCTTCAGTTTTATGTGTATGTTTTGTAGATCGTTGTTTGTCCTTTTGTATTTTTTCTTTTGTGGTGTCTGTTCTTCTTCGATATGCATGGATTCTGGTTGCCCCTTTGGTATCTTTAAGCTCTTCTGATATGTAAAAGTTAATTAAATTGCCAAAATTTATCAAGAGGATTTTATGCCAATTTTTACAATACTATTGTCTTTTTTTTTCCAATAAAAACTGATGATAAAACGACAATTCTGGTTGTTTATGATATTTACTTCCTTAGTCAATTGTTGAAAAAAGACAATAAAAAAAAAAAATACAAACAAACAAAAAACAAACAAACTAAAAAACAAACAAATTAAAAACAAACAAAAAACAAACCAAAAAATGCAAAAAGAAAAAGAAAAACAAACAATACAATTAAAAAAACAATCAGACAAACAACCGTTCAAGGTTTATTATATATTCATTTGATTTCCCTAAAAGGAACCGATACGAATGGAGATTTCAATAAAAACGTAGATATCAAATCTAGTGCACACGACACGTTTCTGGAATAACTTTCATCAGGTACGCTCAAAACCGAAAGATTGGAAAGTGAAATAATATAAAGTTTGGAAGCAATAAAACCAAAGAGCCTAAACAGAATAGCCAAAACAAAAACTTTTATCAAGCAATACTTTGTTTCAAATAATCTTACTGATTAAGGAAGAAGGAAGTTGATTGATTTTGTCCTAAATTGACGTTATCTGCTTGTTAAATCGATATAAAACGAAATTATCATTTTGTAAAAGAAATTCATTAATATTACATACCTGCTGACTGTATTGTTGTAAAAATTGTGTTTAAAACATAAATAAATAAAATAACTTTGATGAAGACGTCCATGATTGACATATATATGATGTATAAATCGATAGCTCTTATCTCAAACTAACCTTTTATCTCGAAACAAGATTTAAATATTGATTTTTGTTATATTTCTACTTGTTTGATATTCTGAAAAAAAACCCTGTTATTATCAGTATTATGCATTCGATTACGGTAAGAGTTAGTGAGTCAGCGAAAAAAAAAACAATCAGACAAACAACCGTTGAATTGAAATCGTACACAAAGGTTTATTATATATTCATTTGATTTCCCTAAAAGGAACCGATACGAATGGAGATTTCAATAAAAACGTAGATATCAAATCTAGTGCACACGACACCTTTCTGGAATAACTTTCATCAGGTACATTCAAAACCGAAAGATTGGAAAGTTAAATAGTTTAAAGTTTGGGAGCAATGAAACAAAAGAGCCTAAACAGAATAGCCAAAACAAAAACTTTTATCAAGCAATATTTTGTTTCAAATAATCTAACTGATTAAGGAAGAAGGAAGTCGATTGATTTTGTCCTAAATATAACAAAACAATTTCTGTTATCTGCTTGTTAAATCGATATAAAACGTAATTATTATTTTTTAAAGAAATTCATTAATATTACCTACCTGCTGACTGTATTGTTGTAAACATTGTGCATAAAATATAAATAAATAAAATAACTTTCATGAAGACGGCCATGATTGACATATATATGATGTCTAAATCGATAAGAAGCCGTGGTGACAAAAAAATTATGAACTTTTATCACACGAACTAACTTTTTATCTCGAAAAGATTTAAATATTGATTTTTGTTTTATTTGCTACTTGTTTGATATTTTGATAAAAAACAAATCACTTTTATTATTGGTATTATGCATGCGATTACGGTAAGAGTGAGTGATTTTTGTTTAGCGCCATATGAGTAACTCTTCAGCTATAGAATAGAGAAACAAGTTACATTAGATGACATGATGATGATGTCCGCTTTATACTAGACCAGGACGCTCAAGTTGGATTGTTATAGTGCCAGCTCATTGAAACAACAGTCAACGGGTAGACATTTTTGTCACTCCCCTCTGGCACGTTATTCTGATTCCGAGTAAACCAGTCTTTGCTCTTTATCCTTAATGCTGCGTGCTTAGCAGAGAAGCAACAAATACCAATTTTACGGTCATTGGTTTGCTCAAACCCACGATCTACCGCACTCGAGGCAAGCACGCTAACCATTACACCATTGGTGCGGTTTATTATGTAAAGAGTGTCCATCTACGATTATCATGATGTCGACCGAAACTTTCATATTAAGTTTGAAACATCTCGACATATCATTGAAAATGCTTTAGATGTTATGCCATGTCTCACAGTTGCCTTATAAATTCTTACTTTTGAGATTTATTTTTCAAGTCGAACTTGTAGGTTAACCTTCAAAATAATTATCTTTCTGACAAAGAATAGGTTAGCAATTTATTCCAAGTGATTTGGCAAAGCCCTCCGCCATTACGGTTATGGCAGTAAAGTTCGAAGATACCAAATGGGATATCAGAAGCAGTAAATCAAAAAACAGACAACACAAAGACAAACAGAAGAAGGAAGAAAGGACAAAACATTATCTACAAAACACTACACAGAAAACTAAAGGTCGAGTAACACGAACAACACTACAAACCGGGGGTAAACTCATATGTTCCGGAGACTAAAATGGCTTAGTAATGTATTCTAAGTGATTTGGGAAGGCCATATTTCACTAAGGTAATAGAAACCTGCTTTAAAATAAATAATTTTGGTTTAATATGGTTTCGGTTAAATAGTACGATTGCTTGATTGAATGATTAGTGTGTAACGACATCTTGTAGTATTTCAGTAATATATTGTGGTTTAAATGGTATAAATATGATACGGTACAAAATGTAAAGACTATAGTTATTAGTGATCGATCTTTAGCTTTCTACGCCGACCATTGTTTGTCTTTATTGTTCTATTCTTTTGACCATTGTATTGTCTATCTTTTTACGAATTACGACTTCAGATAACCCTTTTCGAATTTTCAAACTTTTCAAACTTTTCTTCATTACGTTCTGACTGCTCCAGTCCAACAATCTGATGCAGGATTCCAATATTTGTTTTGTTAGATGTCGCATTTGTGTTATTTGTATTTGCATAGGGGCTCATGTCGCATTTGTGTTATTTGCATTTATAAGGGGGCTCATGTCGCATTTGTGTTATTTGTATTTGCATAGGGGCTCATGCCGCATTTTTGTTCTTTGTATTTGTAGAGGGGCACATGTCACATTTGCGTTATTTCTATTTACAAGGGGGCTCATGTCTCATTTGTGTTATTGGTATAGGGGCTCATGTCGAATTTGTGTTATTTGTATTTATAAGGGGGCTCATGTCGCATTTTTGTTATTTGTATTTGTATAGGGCCCATGTCGTTTCTGCGTTATTTGTATTGGTAGGGGCTCGTGTCGTTTTTGTGTTACATGTATTTGTATTTGTAGAGAGGCTCGTGTCGTTTTTGTGTTATTTGTATTTGTAGAGGGCTCGTGTCGTTTTTGTGTTATTTGTATTTGTAGAGGCTCATGTCGCATTTGTGTTATTTGTATTTGTAGGGGCTATTGTCGTTTTTCTGTTATTTGTATTTGTAGAGGGGCTCATGTCGCATTTGTGTTATTTGTATTTGTAGGGGATCAGAATAATGTGTCAAAGTGGAGCGGCATGTCTACCCGAAGACTGTTGTTCCAGTGAGCTAACACATCTAGCGATGTGAATATCCAACTCTTGTTGTTCTAGTACAAAGCAGACATCATCATCATCTCATAAAAATGTATCTTCTTCTCGCCATGATATGGCTGAATAATTGCTCACTTGATGTTAAACAATCTTTCACTCCTAAGAATGTAATGAATATCTATAAGTTTGAATCTAGATATATATTTCGATCGTAAAACATAAGCTATGAAGATGGACTCCATTGTATACAGCACCAACATTTTGGTAGAGACGTGTTCTTCGTCATTTTGCGTCTGTAGAGCCATTGTTTTCATTAAGTTATTAAACGTTAGTGTATTGACGAAAAAAATGAGAAATAAATAATTAAGAAATAAATCATGGAAGCCAGAATGTGTTTTGAGTTTTAACATGGGTTGACGGATATTAGCATTTTATCCGGAGCCGGAGTTGTGTGACAAAATTTACTAATATCTCCCAATCTATGCTAAAACCCAAAACACATTCTGGCTTCCAAGAATTATTTCGATTCTAATATGTTCAACAGTACAATTACGGTAGCATAATTTGATTGGTAGACGGTAATTTATATTTACATTTGCGGACAATGTCGCACACAAATTATGCTGCCAAATTGGAGCAGACGATAATTCATAACATGTACTTTTACAACAAGGAACTCAGTCACACATTTATCACGTGAAAGTCAGCTGTATTGATGGATCAGTCGTAACAGTAATATTGGGTTTGCATGTTTTAATTGCACGTCGCGTATGATTCATTTTGGATATTTTGATTATTTTCAGTGAATATAGATTTAAAACGTCAAGAACCGTGTAAATAATTTTATTTTGTGATTTTATCACCTCGTTTAATGGTACCTGGTCAAATCGCCCCACTGCAATATCGTCTCCGCATTGATCAAAATCGCACTCATACAAAATCGCTCCCACATTAATCAAAATAGCCCCAACATTTAAAAAAAAAGTTATTTTTATTATTATTAGTTTTGACAACGACATTCTGATCAGGAATAATTGAGATAATATATAATTATAGATAAGAAAAACTACAGTACATTAATCGGAAACGATATTGTTTAATTCTGTCGTTTAAGTGAGGGTAATTATTTGTGTCTATGTAATAATTAATTTCTTCTTTTAATCATGCATTTCTTTGTAAAGTATAGATGCACTCTTTGTGTAATAATTAATGAGTTACCTGATTAGTTTGTTGTTGTTGTTGTTCCAATCGGAAGCACATCAAGGAGACCCAAGCCAATGATACATATTCTTGACATTGCAATACAAACTCGTTGCGAAGCCATAAGCTTGTTCAAGCTGGTAATGAAATTACATAAGCCTGCTACCATCATGACTGGCATTAAACACAATGGCCAGTGATTGCATAGAGTGCAAACAGGTCGTAAGACACATGCAAGAAGCAATCCAATTCGATGGTTGTGAGAAATGGCAACATCGAACATTACACTGAATATTGAAACACATTTTGTAGAAATATTTAGATGTGTACCGGCATGTGTTAATGAGATTTTGTCATCTGATTGATCGTTCGTTTGTTTGCAAAGCGAACGAAGGACGTCATATTAGAATGTTAATTAGATTACGTTGGTTGTCGGGCTGTATATGTCACATTGATGATGTAGGCAATTGCCATCGCTTGGCAAGCGGCATTAGTGGTTATCTTGCTCGTATCGAGTGCGGTAGATCGTGGTTTCGGTTCAAACAACATCCCAATTATAAAGATAACTCTCCTTGTTTACACAATTGTAATGCAAACTATTTGTATATAGCACCAATCAACCATGATCGAAATGATCATTAAGCATAGGACAGGAATGGGGGTTTAGAAAGGTATTTGTAATTATTATTTTTATCTTTCGCATGACCACTTCAATATTATACGATTTGATCTGGGGCCGATTGACTTGGGGACGATTTGACCTAGTGCCGATTTGACCTGTTACCGTGTTGGTTTAGTACAAAGTTGACACGATCACATCGAAATGTAACTTAAATTTCCCCCGCCATGATATAGATGAAATATTGCATTAAAGAACCACAAAATTATCAATAGCTCATTAAATTTTAGTATATCTTGATGGCACTGATATAGGTCTCTTTACAAATACAAAATATACCTTATTACTAAAAATATTACCAGTGAAACAGATTACTTCACCATGCTTTGAGTTAATTAATGTTGTGCTAAAAACATAGATATGAAATTTAGTTCGCACAGCGCATTTCTGGAATAACGTTCATAAAAATATTTTAAAGCCAAATAATTATAAAAGTCTTTGGGAGCAAGAAAACTCAAAGTCACCTGGAGGAAATAATCAGAGGAAAGCATCAGAGGAAATCATCAGAGGAAATCATCAGAGGAAAGCATCAGAGGAAAGCATTAGAGAAAATCATCAGAGGAAAGCATCAGAGGAAAGCAAAATATTTTATATAAAAAATTACAATAACGAATCAAACTATACATAGAACTTGTAAAATTTACAAACAACATTTCTACATTTACCTTAGAGTAATAACGTCAAGCGATTGTTACTTTTGTACAATTGTATTACCCGGCATGACATCACATTCTGTAGTTGACCAATCAATGATTAACATTTGTGATTT
>MJUT01012156.1:26175-57959 GCA_002080005.1 Gigantidas platifrons | reverse complement strand
AACAACACTACACACAAAACTAAAGGTCGAGTAACACAAACAACACTACACACAAAACTAAAGGTAGAGTAACACAAACAACACTACACACAAAACTAAAGGTCGAGTAACAAGAACAACACTACACACAAAACTAAAGGTAGAGTAACACGAACAACACTACACAGACAACTAAAAGTCGAGTAACACGAACAACACTACACAGAAAACTAAAGGTCGAGTAACACAAACAACACTACACACAAAACTAGAAGGTCGAGTAACACAAACAACACTACACACAAAACTAAAGGTAGAGTAACACGAACAACACTACACAGAAAACTAAAGGTCGAGTAACACAAACAACACTACACACAAAACTAAAGGTCGAGTAACACAAACAACACTACACACAAAACTAAAGGTCGAGTAATACAAACAACACTACACACAAAACTAAAGGTCGAGTAACACAAACAACACTACACACAAAACTAAAGGTAGAGTAACACGAACAACACTACACAGAAAACTAAAGTTCTAGTAACACGAACAACACTACACACAAAACTAAAGGTCGAGTAACATGAACAACACTACACACAAAACTAAAGGTCAAGTAACACGAACAACACTACACAGAAAACTAAAGGTAGAGTAACACGAACAACACTACACACAAATCTAAAGGTCGAGTAACACGAACAACACTACACACAAAACTAAAGGTCGAGTAACACGAACAACACTACAAACAAAACTAAAGGTCGAGTAACAAGAACAACACTACACACAAAACTAAAGGTCGAGTAACACGAACAACACTACACACAAAACTAAAGGTCGAGTAACACGAACAACACTACACAGAAAACTAAAGGTCGAGTAAAACAAACAACACTACACACAAAACTAAAGGTCGAGTAACACGAACAACACTACACACAAAACTAAAGGTCGAGTAACACGAACAACACTACACAGAAAACTAAAGGTAGAGTAACACAAACAACACTACACACAAAACTAAAGGTCGAGTAACACGAACAACACTACACACAAAACTAAAGGTCGAGTAACACGAAGAACACTACACACAAGACTAAAGGTCGAGTAACACAAACAACACTACACACAAAACTAAAGGTAGAGTAACACAAACAACACTACACACAAAACTAAAGGTCGAGTAACACAAACAACACTACACACAAAACTAAAGGTCGAGTAACACAAACAACACTACACAGAAAACTAAAGGTCGAGTAACACGAACACCACTACAAACCGGGGGTGAACTCATATGTTACAGAGACTAAAATGGGTTAGTAATGTATTGTAAGCGACTTGAGAAAGCCACATGCCACTAAGGTAATAGAAACCTGCTTTAAGATAATTTATTTTGGTTTAATGTGGTTTCGGTTAAATAGTAGGATTGCTTGATTGAATGATTAGTGTGCAACGACATCTTGTAGTATTTCAGTAATATCTTGTCGTGGCTTAAATGGTATAAATATGATACGGTGCAAAATGTAAAGACTATGGTTTTTGATGATCGATCTTTAGCTTTCTACGCCGACCACCATTTGTCTTTACTGTCCTTTTGCTTTGACCATAGTCTTGTCTATCGTTTTTCGAATTACGACTTCAGATAACCCTTTTCGAATTTTCAAACTTTTCTTCATCACGTTCTGACTGCTCCACTCCAACAATCTGATGCAGGATTCAAATATTTGTTTTGTTAGATGTCGCATTTGTGTTATTTATATTTGTATAGGGGCTCATGTCGCATTTGTGTTATTTGTATTCATAAGAGCGGTCATGTCGCATTTGTGTTATTTGTATTTGTATAGGGGCTCATTTCGCATTTGTGTTATTTGTATTTGTATAGGGGCTCATGTCGCATTTTTGATATTTATATTTGTAGAGGGGCTCATGTCGCATTTTTGTTATTTGTATTTATAAGGGGGCTCATGTCGCATTTGTGTTATTTGTATTCATAAGGGCGGTCATGTCGCATTTTTGTTATTTGTATTTATAAGGGCGCACATGTCGCATTTGTGTTATTTGTATTTGTATAGGGGCTCATGTCGCATTTTTGTTATTTATATTTGTAGAGGGGCTCATGTCGCATTTGCGTTATTTCTATTTAAAGGGGTCTCATGTCGCATTTGTGTTATTTGTATAGGGGCCCATGTCGTTTTTGAGTTTTTTGTATTTGCATAGGGGCTCATGTCGCATTTTTGTTATTTGTATTTATAAAGGCGCTCATGTCGCATTTGTGTTATTTGTATTTGTATAGGGGCTCATGTCGCATTTTTGTTATTTATATTTGTAGAGGGGCTCATGTCGCATTTTTGTTATTTGTATTTATAAGGGGGCTCATTTCGCATTTGTGTTATTTGTATTTGTATAGGGGCTCATGTCGCATTTGCGTTATTTCTATTTATAGGGGGGCCCATGTTTCACTCCTAAGAATGTAATGAATATCTCTAAGTTTGAAATTAGATATGTATTTCGATCGTAAAACATAAGCTATGAAGATGGACAATTTTGGTAGAGACGTGTTCTTCGTCATTTTGCGTCTGTAGAGAGCCATTGTTTTCATTAAGTTATTAAACGTTAGTGTATTGACGAAACAAATGAGAAATAAATAATTAAGAAATAAATTATGGAAGCCAGAATGTGCTTTGAGTTTTAACATGGGTTGACGGATATTAGTATTTTATCGGGAGCCGGAGTCGTGTGACAAAATTTACTAATATCCCCCTATCTATGCTAAAACCCAAAGCACATTCTGGCTTCCAAGAATTATTTCGATTCTGATATGTTCAACAGTACAATTACGTTAGTATACTTTGATTGGAAGACGGTAATTTACATTTACGTTTGCGGACAATGTCGCACACAATTTATGCTGCCAAATTCGAGCAGACGATAATTCATAGCATGTACTTTTACGACGAGAAAGTCATTCACACATACAGTTATCACGGGAAAGTAAGTTGTATTGATGGCGCAGCCGTAACAGTAACATTGTGTTTGCATGTTTTAATTGCACGTCGCATATGATTAGTTTTGGATATTTTAATTATTTTCAGTGAATATAGATTTAAAACGTCAACAAACGTGCATATAATCTTATTTTGTGATTCTATCACCTGGATTAATGGTACCTGGTCAAATCGCCCCGCATTTATCAAAATCAACCCATACAAAATCGCTCCTACATTAATCAAAATAGCCCAACATTTAAAAAAAGTTATTATTATTCGTTTTGACAATGACATTTTGATTTGGAATAATTGAGATAATATATATTATAGATAGAAAAAACTACAGTACATTAATCGGAAACGATATTGTTTAATTCTGTCGTTTAAGTGAGGGTAATTATTTGTGTCCATGTAATACATGTAATTCATTTCTTCTTTTAATCAAGCATTTCTTTGTAAAGTATAGATGCACTGTGTGTGTAATAATTAATTAGCTACCTGATCAGTGTTTTGTTGTTATTATTCCAATCGGAAGCACATCAAGGACACCCAAGCCAATGATACCTATTCTTGATATTACACTAAAACCTTGTTGCGAAGCCATACGCTTGTCCAAGCTGGTAATGAAATTGCATAAACCTGCTACCATCATGACTAGCATTAAACACAATGGCCAGTGATTTCATAGAGTGCAAGCAGGTTGTTAGACACAGGCATGAAGCAATCCAATGCGATGGTTGTGAGAAATGGCAACATCGAACATTACATTGAATATTGAAACACATTTTGTAGAAATATTTAGATGTGTACCGGCATGTGCTAATGCTATTTTGTCATCTGATTGATCGCTCGTTTGTTTGCAAAGCGAACGAAGAAAGTCATATTAGAATGTTAATTATATTACGTTGGTTGTCGTGCTCTATATGTCACCTTGATGATGTAGGCAATTGCCATCGCTTGGCAAGCGGCATTAGTGGTGTAATGGTTATCGTGCTCGCATCGAGTGCAGTAGATCGTGGTTTCGGGTCAAATGACACCCCAATTATAAGGATAACTCTCTTTGTTTACACAATTGTAATGCAAACTATTTACATATAGCACCAATCAACCATGATCGAAATGATCACTAAACATAGGACAGGAATGGGGGTTTAGAAAAGTATTTGTAATTATTATTTTTATCTTTTGCATGACCACATCAATATTATACGATTTGATCTGGGGCCGATTGACTTGGGGCCGATTTGACTGGGGACGATTTGACCTAGTGCCGATTTGACCTGTTACCGTGTTGAATTAGTACAAAGTTGACACCATCACATCGAAATGTAACTTAAATTGCTCCCGTCATGAAATAGATGAAGTATTGCATTAAAGAACCACAAAATTATCAATAACTCATTAAATTTTAGTATGTCTTGATGACACTAATGAAGGTCTCTTGACAAATACAAAATATACCTTATTACTAAAAATATTACCAGTGAAACAGATTACTTCACCATGCTTTGAGTTAATTAATGTTGTGCTAAAACATAGATATGAAATTTAGTTCGCACAGCGCATTTCTGGAATAACGTTCATCAAAATATTTTAAAGCCAAATAATTATAAAAGTCTTTGGGAGCAAGAAAACTCAAAGTCACCTGGAGGAAATCATCAGAGGAAAGCATCAGAGGAAAGCATCAGAGGAAAGTATCAGAGGAAATCATCAGAGAAAAGCATCAGAGGAAAGCATCAGAGGAAAGCAAAATATTTTATATAAAAAATTACAATAACGAATCAAACTATACATAGAACTTTTCTACATTTACCTTAGAGTAATAACGTCAAGCGATTGTTACTTTTGTACAATTGTATTACCCGGCATGACATCACATTCTGTAGTTGACCAATCAATGATTAACATTTGTGATTTAAAAAAAAAATGTTCCGAGGTGAAGACAAGCATAATCCTCGTGAATCTAACTTATAGACTTCAACACAAATTAATAATTTGCTAATGTTTATATATGTACCGGAGAAGACTTCATAAGTTTACAATTTGTGTCTTATCCATTTGTCTTGTTTTGTATGACAATAACATTTGCTTAAAGTAAAGTAATAATTTGATGTCTAATCAACAGAAGTTAAAATAGTCAAACCTGTAGTAAGAAGTCACCTTTGGGGCGGAAAACGTTACCTTCTGAAACAAGTGACCTCTTAAAAGATGTTCAATTCTCATATGAAATTTTCTATGACAGGATATATAATAATTAAGTTCACCTCTGGTCCTTGTTGACACTTAAATCAGATCTCTGTTTTTATTTTTTCAAGCTATATAAGACAAGTATTACTTTATTTCACAAAAGTAAACCGCCATGATATAACTAAAATATTGTAGAAAGTGGCGTTAAACACCATAACCATAACCACAAAAATAAAATTATAATTTTCCATTGTAATAGAGGTAAAATCCCGAGGATACCCGGTGTTGTCACCTCCTCCAATTATTAAATGTCAAAGAAACAAAATGAAGTAACAGAACATAGAACCATAAAATTGACAAACAACAGTGCTGGAGTTATAGTGGAGCAGAAACGTCTTTTTTAACAATATTAGATACGTGGTCATAGCAGAAACGTCATATTTGTACAACATTAAAAAGTGTGGTCATATGTCGTATCATTATTGACCTGCTTTTGTACAATATTAGCTGTGTGGTCATATATCGTATCATTATTGACCAGGCCAATCTTAATACTGTTATACGTTGGATCAACGCCATCACAAACGCCTAGACTACTATCATACACATTGTTTTCTATCTGTTCTTCTCCTTTATCCACTGTGTGTTTAAGTGTATCATATTCATCTTCAGTTTCAAAGCGTTGACTTTGATTTTCACCCTCCTCCAAATCAAACTCGCTTGGTTGTTCTGCTTGACCTGCTGGGTGCTTTTTAACAACAACAGCGTATTCTTGATTTGAAGAATACGTCTTATTTTGTCTTTCTCCCCCAGTGGATGTGTTTTCACCTGTGTTGTTACGGATAGCATCTTTCGGAACACCTCCATTGCTGGTATTTAACACTGTATCGTGATACTCTGGTATTGCACAATCTATACTATTATTCATTTCAATATTATCTTCATTATATAGTCTTTTTCTAAATGGTCCAACTTTCCTGTAAAATAAAACAGAACACAACCAATGGAAATCATACAGCTTTGGTGTCTAAAATCCATACTTATACAGGCTGTAAATTGAAGCTAATTTAACGTTACCGCGAATCACTATTGTAGATAATAAGGGTACTAACATAAATTTTAGCCATCCTTTGTAGGCCCTTTGGGTTTCTGGCTCCCAAGAACTTTTAAATTATTTGGCTTTTTAATATTTTGACTATGATCATCGTTTCTGACGAAACTTATTTCAGAAACGCGTCGTGTGATCTAAATTATATTTCTACGTTGTTATAAAAATAAAACGTTCGTACATATAAAAGTGACACGAAAAGTGAAATGCTAAGTTTGTAGACACGAGGACTCATAATCAAAATTGGGGTTATGGTTAATGTTATGGTACTTAACACCACTTTCAACAATATTTCAGTTCTATGGTGGGGTAAGCTTTATTAGTGAATGACACCGGAGAACCCAGAGAAAACCATCCACCTGACGCAAGTCACTGAAAAAACTTTATCACATAATGTTATATCGAGTACATCTCGCCATGAGCGGGATTATAACTCACAACGTTAGTGGTGATAGGCACTGATTAGTAATCAAATTTATCTAATTATATGACAATGGTGGCTTTCGCAATTCAAGTCCAGAAACAAAATATCTTTAATAAGTTTCTCGTGTGGTAAGCTAATACTGGTTTGCAGGATATATAATGTGATATATGTTTGTGAGCGGTTAAAGTGTAAATATCACTGTTTACCTGTTTATTTTGTTATGCTTGGATAAATTCAATGCCATGTGAATTTTAGATCTATTGTCAATACATTCAATAAAACTTTAAATCTCACCTCATTTTGCAAGTTATAATGACGATTACAGCAATCAAGACCACACCACCCACTGTAACACCACAAATAAGACCTACAAAAAATAATCATGTTGAATTAAGAGTTCCAGACAACGAGTAACAATATAAACTTTATTGTTAAAACAAGATCACAAAAATCACTCCAGTATCGACAGCGTTGTGGAAATTCACTTCAGTAAAAACTACATGCATGTGACTAACATAAAGGTTCTTCCGCAGCTGCTATGATAGAGGTAGTTCAATTTACCTCTACCTATCCAATCACCGCTCATCACCACTATAGTTTGTGACATTACCTCGTGTCCATGGCGAGTACACACCCCACTTTTTGGAGCATACAATTGAGTAATAGCTGAAATTTGAGCATGGAAGCAGACAATGTGACGTACAACACGAGATGTAAGGCTACAAATGTATGCTTTGAGTACACATTACTTTTTGTTGTTATTGCTTGTAGGTTTTGAAAGTTTCTCTCCCCCCCCCCGCTATCCGGTCATATTCAGAGGCTTGATCTCCCACTTTCCTGTTATTTCATGATGCTTGACCTCAACTATCCGGTCACCTCCTGACCCACTTCCCCACACACACTTTTCGGTCGAGTTCAAACGGTAGCAGATCTGGAGTACTTGTATTTCCCATTTTGCCAACCGGTCCATCAACTGCCATTTTGTACGAAGTGACATGGACTATTTGCTATATTATAGTCGGCAAACCAATTTACGACCAGCTCGGGAGAAAGTCCAAAAGTTTACATTATAACGGTCCAGCTTATTAATAAAGTCAAATAGAATATAGACACAGGTAATGTACGAAGAAGAGTTTGAAGATACAAAAGGAGTAAGCAGAATCCATAAAACGAACAACAGGCACTTCAATAAAAGTGGCGGGGTTAAACTAGTTTAATAGGACGAAGCTTAACCTCTTAAAGAAATGATGCGGTCATGCAAGAGAGCAATCTATTTTACCAGTCAGTGTATTATAATCGAACACTATCTACACATGGAATGTAATGGGGGAATCGTGGTCGTAATCGTATGGTAGTTGGATTTATAACTACCTTTGCAATCAGTGCCTATCACCACTAACGTTGTCAGTAATTTGCGACAGGACGGCGGATTTCTCCAGGTACTCCGGTTTCCTCCATTAATAAAACTGACCACCACCATATAGCTGAAATATTGTTGAAAGTGGCGTTAAATACCATCGTGACATTTAATGTATGCTTACCAATATTAGTAGCATCCGGTTTATTACCAACGTGTTGAAACATGGTGGGTGTAATATCAGCTGTTGTATACTGTGGTCTACGAATGTTTGACACATCAACAGAACGACCACCTGCTTTGAGAAACAAATGCAAAGTATTAAATTATATCATCTAGATGATACAGAAGAGAATACATTATCATTATCATTATAGGGGACGTCGTTGTCGTGATTGTATATAGTAGTTGGATTTTCAACTACCTGTGCAATCAGTGCCTATCACCACTAAAGTTATGGCTATTGAAATTTACATTAAACATTATTCGTGGTAATTATTAAAAAAAAAGGTTCAAGTTTAAATAAAGATAGTCAACAAAACGAATAACCACTCCTCACATCAAATCATTGATCACAAAACTCGTTGTAAATCCAGGTTAGTTTAACTTGTGGAGGTATCACAGACAGAAGTTATCTAGGAGCTACAGTAAGTGGAATAATAAACATCAAATTTACTACTTAATATCAATTTAATGTACAAGATAGCCGAATAAAGTGTTGAATTGTTGTTAACCAATTTAAACACCGATTAATCAATTGGATGGATCTTAAAGATTGAAAATTACAAATATTACCTCATTGGATCATATTCACTTTCCTTCATTTAACTTCTTCAGTGACAGTCACCCCCACCCCTACCCCTTTTCCAAGAATAAAACTGGATGACAAACACTGAAGACCCTAACAACAGAATCAGCATAAGCTGTCTATCATGTTGAAAATAACGCCTGGCTTTTCAGATTGAATAAAAGAACATTCTGAAAAATTTCCATGATTTCATGTCAGGAGATGTAGATAAGTACAACATAACATGGTATAACAAAATTTAATGTATACTCTATGCATATTTTAAAAGTTTGTTTAAACAGTATGTGTTCAATAAACAAACATTAGAGAAAACGGAAAATGCAAGCAAGAATAAATAACCAAGAGACACAGGCAACATTGGGCACAAGACACATAACGATGACAACAATACAGAAAACCAAAAAAGATGAGCAACACGGACCCCACTAAGAAGGGGTGGGATAACGAAGGGTATAAGTTCCTGTTTCTTATAAGAAAACCACCGTGTTACTCAAATCTGGTCAAGGTAAAAATTATTATCGGCCATAGAGGAAAGCAGAAACATCTACGCAAAGGAGAAAAAGATCCATTGACTTTTGAGAAATAGATATTTCGAAAAGGGCAACCACTTCGTAATGACGATCGTAGAATGTTTGCAGCGATTTCTGCATCATAGGAGCGTCGTGACCTTGTTTGATATAACTTTGGTTGCACATGCTTGAAGAATGAACACATATGGAATACAATAAATAAAGTAAGAAACAATTCTTTTAATAAAGCAAATTGTACTATCTTTTAATAAAGCAAATTGTACTATCTGGCATTTTGGCGGTCTTTTTAGCAGTCCCTAAAGAACTGGGGTATCTTGTACTTTTGGATACAGAATTACCATCTAACTTTGTAACTGATGCTGAAACTGTTATGTTAACGGAGACTTTACTTATTTCTACAATTATATATCAAGTAAGATTTTGTTGTTCTATTACACTGTGAAATAATAGATACTTAATTACATGTAGTAATTAGAATTTCCCTTGTTATATATTTTAAAAAATGGATCCAACGACATCTAATGGCAGTTGTTTCTCCCCATTAACGTTTCTGAACCGTACATCATGACAACCCACACCTTCTTTAGACATATTTTTTAAAGGTCAAAAGATTACAGGTCAATGTCACATTCCATTTTTTTTACTATTGTTATTTTATTACTACTGATATCAAGGAATAAATGACATAGAAAAGAAATCGACATATTGTTTTCGTTCCAAAATAGCGAAATGGGTGAGTGAGGGGTTTCTGTTTAACGCTAAAATGAGCAATTTTTCAGATACATCATGGCGAGAACACGATACATTCGATGAGATGATAATAAATGTCCGTGTTATACTGGACCAACACACTTAGTTGGATTTTTAAATTGCTAGTCCACTGCAACAACAGTCCGCCAATAGACATGTCGCTTCACTAGGTCACATTATCGTGATTCCGAGCCAACCAGTATTTGCTCTTTCTCCTTCATGCTGTGTGCTTAGTGGAAAAACAACACATACCAATTTTATATAGTCTATTGTTTGACTTCATCGGGGATCGAGCCCACGATCTACAGCACTGGAGGCAAGCGAGCTAACCATTACACCTCCTATGTGCTTTGAGAAAAAAAAAACAACATTGTAGTAGATCGTAGAGTGATGTGTGCTGACGAGTACTAGAAATACCCAGAATACAACAGTTGTACCTTGACGCCATCACCAGACAGACGATAATATTGGGATCCTGTAACTTGCATGGTTTGTGGCCGTTACAACTCCTTGTACAACTATCGGTAAGTAGCGCCAAAATACTACATTGGCGCTGCGACTCCTCGAACTTTTTTCGCGGGGCGCTGTCGTGTTTTTTAGAAGAAAGGGACGAGGGTGATCAGAGAGGTTCTGAGAGCCATCGTTGGGTTCCATCTCAGTTTTCTGGAGGAATACTGAGCTGGGGTATCGTTAACGCTCAGGGGCACTGAGGTTAGCGATTTGTAAAGGTTTTGTGGAGGTATCCACGGGAATTCCGTTTGTAAAACGGGGGAAGGGGAAGATTGGTCTGCTGGGGAACTCCTTGTGGGATAGGTGTACACCCCGTAGCCATCTTGGACTAAAACGTGGTCGCAACTGGTACCCGGTTAACAGTCGACCTGCCGAGCAAAGGGTTTTGGAGAAGACTTGCGTGTGGTAAACTTCTTGTGGGATAGTTGTGAACCCCGCAGTCAACTTGCAAAAATTGTGATCGTGACTGGTACCATTTTACCAGTAACCGGGTTGAGTAAAGGGACGGGCGGCATATTTAACAACGTGGCGGCCGGGAAGTTTTAAAAACTTGGGAAAAAATTATAAATAACATCATTTATTACAAAACCAACACTGAAAAACAACGATTGGATAAAATAAATAAATAAAATAAAAATAAACAAGAGAGTGGTCAGTGTAAAAATTTGGCCACTCGAAAACATACAGTTTGCATTCATATACCTACAAAAAACAACAATCGGGTTTAAACAAGGTAGAAATGGCGAAAATAAGAATCAATGAATGTTCATATGATGAGATGTTGTCCCTCCCAGACCCAGGGCTAAGATTAAGATCGGCTAGAAGGTTGTGGATTGTGAGGGAGGAGAAGAGAAACCTGAAACCCATCGATGTGGAATACCTTTTAGGGATAACAAGCATGCAAAATCTTGCAGGTCTGTTAGATTTTAGTCCGTGCAGAGTGAGAAACGGGGAAAGAAGAGGTAAGACTTATGCTTACAGGGAGGAGACTCTGGATATGGGAACAGGAAGGCACGTTTCCGGGTTAGCTCGGGGGCACCTTGCTGCTCATCAGGGCTCCGGTCATGCCAACCTGTTATCCAAATATCGGAGTCGTCCTACAGAAAATATTTGGAAGGAAACTAGTGTCGATGCAGCCAATTATGGGGAGTACTGTGGGTGCACAGCTGGTGTATGGCAGGAAAATAAGGGGTCTAGGGATTATGGGGAGTGTAATATACCGGAGATTGACACATCTGATTCTCCGGATATCCCAAGAAGAAAGAGAAGGGAGATTAATATCAAAGCAGAGGCTGAAGTTCGTGTGGGGAGAGAAAGCTGGGACCAGAGACACTCAAGAGACATGGGAATGGGACAGGAAAGTGGGAACCCCAGAGATTACAAGGGACACAGTAATCTAATGAACAGGGAAACAGGCGGTGGCAGTGGGCAGTATGGAATTCAAGTTGAAGGGAGAAAGAGAGGAACAGAAGTGGAAAATTGGGACCAGTTTCAGAGAACAGAGATCAGGGGAGGGAGGTCAGAGTTAAAGGGGCTTATTTCAGACTCGGCCAAAACTGTGCTGATTATGAATAAGGAATTTAAGAATATCCCTGATAGAGTTTCAAGGAGCCCCACCCAAAGCAGAGGGGTAATACAGGCAGGTAACAGCTATGAGAAGGAGGCAAGCCCTAAGTTAACAAATGATCCTTCATTGGTAACCGAAGTGAAGGATGGAGGTTCCCTCCCAATAACAAAGATGGAAGGAAGCACCCGGAGGAGTAGCTCTCTGGAACGGAACAGCGAGTCCTCCAGAAATGGGGAAGGTTCACACTCCGAGATGGGAAGGGAAAATAGTATGATATGTAGGGCCAAAACTTACGGGAACAGTTTCACGGAGGAGGGACAGAAAGAGAAAATGGAGGGGTCTGGCACATTCAGCACGGCAGGGGAGCAAGAACCTCTTAAATGGGGGTGTACCCCTCCGGAGGAATGTGTTGACCCACAGAAGGGAGAAAATTACGGAGACGGTTTCACAGGGAAGGGACAAGGAGAGAACATGGAGGGGGTTGCTACACTCACTGCGGCAGGGGACCAGGAACCTCTGGAAAGGGGATGGGCCTCTGCGGAAGAGTGTTTTAATCAACCAAGGGGAGAAACGTACAGGGACGTTTTCACATTGATGGGACAAAGAGAAAATACAGAGGGGGTTGTTACACTCAGCACGGCAGGGGACCAAGACCCTTTGGAATGGGGGCGGACCTCTCCGGAAGAGCGTGCTAACCCATAGAAAGGAGAATGTTCAGGCTCGGAAGTGGGAGGATCATTAATTGGGACATGCATGGGCAAAATTGATAGAGTCAGTTCCATAGGGGAAGGAGAAGGATTGTCCACAGGTGTGACTGTGCACACTGAGGGGGACAGGGGATTTCCTGAGGATGGTCGGACACACTGCCGGGGTAGTGTGAGAGTGCCAAGAGGTGGTGAGAGAGGGAGCCAAATTGCTTTTTGTGACAAAGGTTCACTTGGGGGCAAGGGACTCGGAGTTATGTGTGTCGCGAGGGATGATGTTGGGTCGGGCCCCGGTAGCGGCTGTAGAGGGGAGTGTGAACTGGAGATCGGAGACTTGACGCTTTTTGGGGAAGGGTGTCGGGAACCCCTGAGGAGTGACCGGGTCCTTTTCCCCAGGGTAATAATGTCAGGTGGGGATATGAACCTAGCTGGGGCTAATAAACCCGTAGAGGGGTCAGACCCGGAGGACAGTTCCATGATGGAAGAGTCGGTGATCACATTCTCCGGACAACAGAGCAGGGAACCCCTGGTGGGAGATTTTGTCTCGTCGCCGGAGAGTGTGGTGTTTGGTGGGGAGAATGCGAGGGACTCCGTTGCTGTCGGGGACATGTGCCGACTTGGGCAAATGGGGCTAGTGAAAATGTCGGATCGGATTCGGGGATTGGTTCCACAGCGGAGGGGATAGAGGCAGTGTTCTCTGGATTGGGGTACGGGAGGCCCCAATTGGGGTGCTTGACCCCGTCGCTGGAGAGTGTGGTGTCAGGTATGGAAGGGAGAGAGGATGCGGTTCTTGGCATGGATGTAGATCGCATCGGGAGAGGTGGGGCCAGGGAAGGTGCGGGATCGGATCTTTCCACGGGGGAAGGGATAGGGGCCACGCTCTCCGGAACAGGGAACACCAGGCCCCGGGTGGGGTACTGGACCCAGTCAACGGATGGTGTTGGATCGAGTGTGGGAGAGATAGAGGTCAAAGTTCTTTGCAGAGATGTGTATCCTTTTGAGGGAAACTGGATTCGGGAAAATACAGGGTCCGGGGTAGAGGGCACACTACTTTGGACAGGAAACCAGACTCCCCTTATGGTGGACCGGAACCCTTCCCTTGTAAATAAGAAAGTGTACGACAGGGATGCAGGGGACGCGAGTCCTTTAAGTGATCTGCACCAACTGGGGGAAACAGTAGGGTCACGTGTGGCTGATGTGGGTAATGGGGCACACCAGGAGTCTGCTGCTGAAGGCTGTGACACTCTTGTTGGGAGCACAGACCCGGACCCTTTAGATCTGTCAAGGGACCAGGTCCATTCGGAGGGGGAGGAAGTGAAACATGAAGATATGGAGGAGGAGCTCCCAGCGGAAAGGAAATTGACAGGGGACAGTGTGGTTATTGAGAAGGGGGAAAGGTGCCAGTCACGGGAGCCGCTCCCAGCCGAAAGAGGGTCGACGGGGGCTGGGGTCCCTGTGGTTGGGAGGTCTGGGTCGGTCAGTGTTACTGGTGGTGTTGATCAGTCCATCGCTGGGGACGTTGGGTTGTCCGGATACAGACCATCCAAGGTGTGCGGAGGAGACAACTGCAAACGGACAGGGTCTTACTGGTGGGACCCAGGGGGTGGCTCAGCAGTGAACGAGCATTATTAAATATTGAATGTTGGCAGGTGGGCTGGGGAAGAGGGTCAACGTGGCTTTTGTATTGCACCTGTTGGTGTAGGGGTAAGCAAGTTAATTGCTGTAGCCAGTCTTCGTGCCTTGCGGGAAATGGCCCGTTGGCTCCTCTGGTTGGTCACTTGTTGACCTTTTGACCGGAGGGATCCTCCGGCCTCCTGGCGTGTGGCTACTGCTTGGTCATTGGGACCGGAGGTAGTGTGGCACCTTTAGTTAGGATGCTGGAATGGGCTCCGGCCGGGCAGCTGGAGAGTAAAATGTGTTGACATGATTTATGCAGAGACCATGTCCAAACAAAAGCATTGGTGGGTGATAACATTGTGCATGATGTAAGCTCTGGTGTAATTATCAAGTATATTAGAAGCACGAGTCAAGATGTGCGCTGGACTACTTCTGGGAGCACACAATGGGGAAAATACTGTATTACCAGATCAGGGGTTATAACAAATATATCCGAACAGCTTTGCTCTTGAGACTTTGTTCAGTAATATCAATGCAAGGACTGGGGGAAGGTTCAGGTGGGGAATTCAGTTTGGGGACTCACAGTGGCGAAACGCTGAAGGGAGTTCTTGGGCACTATTATTTAATTGTGGCTGGTTAGAATGGCAAAGCAATTGTGTGTGCTTTGTATGTGCCGGGGTACAGCGTCATCTGGTGTGTAGCATACATAATTTACTAGCCCCATGCCTCCTAGAAGCGCTGTCTCGATTATATCTGAAGCGATAGGTCTTGTGGAGGCATCACCAGCCTCTTGTGAGCCCTAAGTTGGTCTTTGGATTTATCATTATATCCCGGACAACCACTTGTTTTGGTATTTCTGGTCATGACCATACTCTACTGGTCAGCATCTTGTCCTTTCAACCCATCCTAGAGTGGCCCTTTGTATCCTGATTAACACTAGGTTTGGAGGATTTCCCAGTTTAGCTGCAGTCCAGGGTCCTTTAAGATAAAACGGGGAGGAGTGTAGTAGATCGTAGAGTGATGTGTGCTGACGAGTACTAGAAATACCCAGAATACAACAGTTGTACCTTGACCCCATCACCAGACAGACGATAATATTGGGATCCTGTAACTTGCATGGTTTGTGCCCGTTACAACTCCTTGTACAACTATCGGTAAGTAGCGCCAAAATACTACAACATCGAACAATAAATATTTTTATGTCATATATATTCCATAAGAAGGGCAAAAACAAAGCAAAAAGCAACAAGAAGATAAAATAAGATCAGCGGTAGATTGTGTTTCTGAAAAGGTGGAAAGGTGATTTTTAATTGTAAAATCTACAATTAAGGGAGCAAATATTAAACCAAGAGTACAACATTTGTATCTTTAATTTGAATGTTTTATCTAAAGTAATGTATTTAATATCCTGCATTGCACATATTATTTGAAATGTGTGGTAATTTATGTGGAATCGTCATCTAATTGACACGAGATATAAACATGACTGCTTTCTATTTATATGATAAAATATAAGTTTGCTTTATTGCAACCCCTTCATTTTACTAAATGATTATTTACATAAATTATCAAGCCACGATAAAGCTGAGATATTGCAAAGGTTGGCGTCAAACACAAATCAATCAGTCAATATATAAATCCTTACCTTTATTATCGGTTTTCAATGTTTTAGTACTGTGATGACTACTTGAAAATGGATATCTCGAAATAGAACTAGGTACCGTAGATTGTCCTGTCGAGTGTGGTTCAGATATATTGTGGACCTTTGTAGTTTGACGTATGCAGTCAGCTGAAGACATTATTGAGCTATTATCACCTGCAAATTAATTTAATTCATTATACGAACTCATTGAAATATGAAAATAAAGCTCGTCTATAACAGTTCATCATGTATAATTTCGATTCTAATAGAACTCTAATTTAAAGGGAAAGAAATATGATGACATTTAGATACTACTTAAACAAGAATCTGCACGTATTAATGTCACCAGCGTTCTCTGTAAACTACGTCACTGGAAGTTGACAATTTAATAAAAAGTACTTATTTTTAATATTTTGTTCTCGGAAAAATGAATACATATCAAGAAACAATACTAACATTAATATTTGTAAGCACCATACATGAAATCACTCAAGTTTGATGATACTCAGGACCACTGAGGAATGAACTTTATTGGAAGAAGAAGAAGAAAGTCATTAATTTTTCCGTCAATAAATATATATCTGTGGATGCTGAATCGCACAATGTAGGGATGAAGGCGGGAATGTCAAAAAACTGGATCGGGATCAGAGAAAATATATATACCGGGTGTCTTGTTTATCATTCTTAGCATGCCTTCATCATATTTTGCTAAAATACTGAAATGTGTCCTACAAAGTTGCATTGGAGCGTGCAATTGTTTAAATCTAGCTACATACAAAGAATATTGTTATCATTGAGTCTTATCGATTTCCATCCTTATCCTCAACTTTGAAGTTTACAAACTATTATTAATACATGTAATGTAGTGTCAAATTTATCTAACTTAAATTAGCAATACCTGAATTGCAGACAAACCCATCCGCGGTTTCATTACAGTTGATATGACGATTCGTGCCTTTTTGTCCATTGTTGAAACATTCAGCAATTACACAAGACGATACATCTGTCATTTTAATCATATCCCCTAAAATATCATATAAAATAAATTAAAAGGAGGTATTTGGTCACATAAAACTAGTTTAGCCCCGTCACTTTTTTGTGCGGTCATGTATTTGTGTGCTTGGAATATCGATCTTGCTTCTCTTTCTACTGTTTTACTACTATATATTAGAACTGTTCTGACAGTGTGTCATATTTTGTTTTTATTTTATTGTCCTACATTTTTCTTCAATTTCATATTTCCGCTACTAATCTGATATTGACGACAATTGACACAAATAAAAAAAAACCAAAACAACACAGAAACAAAGACATTTTGTATATATAGCAACACATATGCAAAATACAATACAATCTTCAAATTGTACAGGATGCCTTCGTTTCTACAGTCGTGGCCACGACCACATGGTAGTTGGAGTTATATATATCAATAAAAACAATGTCCAACATTACTAGTGTCTAGACCGATCCAAACTAGTGGCGAAGTGTACTTGGTACAACTGTATTCTGCAAAGTTTGTCAGTACCTTCCGGTTAAGCTTTATTCGTATAGTAAATTTGTAAATGTAACGATTGTAGGATAAATTAATATATTCGTATATTATTATAAAATGTATTACCATGATCTACATGACTCGAAATCTCAACTCGGAAAATATTCGTCCACATCCCTGTTTCGGTGGTATCTTTGTTTACTTTACACATGTCAGTAGCATTATTTTCTTTAGAATGTGGATCTTTACAATTGCTTTGACTTTTATTCCAGTTTGTTGTTGAATTAATAGATAATTCGTTTTCACTAGGCAATCCTGTTACACAGAAATAAAATATCTTATTTAAAAAGGCATTGATTTGTAGACAAGATATTTTTTCTACCTTCAATATATTGTAACAAAGAAAATCTTGAATATACCAAAGGGGTAATCAGAAGCAAAGAATCAAAGGACAGACAATACAAAAGGAAAAAGGACATACAGTGATCTACAAATCACTACATATAAAACTAAAGATTGAGCAGCACGAACGCCTAATAAATGTAAAGCTGTAACTTTTATGTAACTTAGTGGCAATAGAAGTCAAACACCCATACAAAAACGGGGGTAAACTTATGTGCTCCGGAAGGGTTAGCATTTCTTGCTCTACCAGTGACACCATTCGTGTTACTGTTAAACGACATTAACAGCATATGATACAGAAATCGTGTTGGGCATCAGTAAGCGTAAATAAATACAACTAACATAAACATAGCATTAACTTCTTACACAACAAATAGGAGTAAAGACGAACCGTACATCGGTTTTACGTGGATATCGAAGCCGACATCACATCACGGAACCAAACATGTAAAGACATGTAATTTGATCATATGCCATGGACAACACGAATCCAAATGGGACAAGTAAATAAAATCAGGGGAGAGCATCCATGTTGGAATTTCGTCAATACATGGAGGTAACGCGCCTACCAATATCCTTCCTATTGGAATGTATTTCTTTGTCTATGTTATATTGTTGGGGAAATACTATTTTTTGCACTTGTCCTATTTGAGGAGTCAAATTGGGTTGACTGGATACTTTTTTGTTATTTACAGTCACTGAACAATATATAGATTTTCTGGTATTCTATTCATGTAGAGCGATGGTAAGCAACTTTAACAGTAGAGCGCGGACTTTTTCAGATGACACCATCAAAAACTATTTAAATTACGCTTATTTCCAGCAGTTGTTTCGGAATTAATGACATTAAGATAAGAATAAGATAAGAAAACTTTATTTTGATTCGGCACATAATAAAACAGTACAACATAAGCTCTAATGAGCTTTTTACCGAATATGCATTAACAATAACACAACACAAGTCACATGCAAAGTTACAAACTAAAATAAGCTAAGACATACTGGCAAAAAAAAGACAAAAAAAGAAGGAGAACTGTGTATAGGTCTGAACAAGAACCCACGTGCTCAAGATCCACACACAGTTGCTCCAACATAAAGCAGCAGTTTAAAAAGAAGCAGCAGGTAAAAAAAAATAATAATAATCATAAAATTATAAATAATACCGAATATTTAAAACTGGCACCAACATAATCAGTAAAAGCAGCACTGTTTAACTAAACAAATCAAGGAATAAACAATTTTCAAGCCAAACTAAACAAAATTAAATGATAATATATAATATAAGCAAACCAGAAGCAAAATTATAATCATCTACATGCAGAACAGCGACATTTGGACTCATTCCAGGACTGCAAAAGACTCTTGAATTGAGAAAAACTATTTTCAGTCCTGAAATGATCTGGCAGGCTGTTCCACAATGTAGGTGCAGCAAAGCTGAAATACTTTTTACCGTACCGTGTGGATTTGATCTGTGGTATTTCCAAAATGTTGTTGTATCTTAAAGAATATTTGGAGTTTTTCATATGGACAAGATCATGAAGACAGACAGGTGCAAGTTTATTAATTATTTTATATGTTTCCAAAGCCATGGTTCTCATTCTTCTAATCTGCAAGGAAGGCACCTTAGCTTTTTGTAGTAATTCCTCATAAGAACTATTATTGTCTTCATATACAAAACGGAGTGCTCTTTCCTGCACTTTTTCTAATTTTTTTGAATTTTTATCAGTGCAGAAATGCCAGGCCAAAGGGCAAAAATTAAAATTACTATGTATGAAAGTATGAAATATAGTTAACTTATTTAATCTATTAATCTATTCAAATATGAATCCAAACGTTTGAGAATATTTAGTTGTTGGGATGCCTTCCGGCATATTGTACTAATATGAGCATCAAAATTTAGTTGATAATCAATATCAATCCCAAGGAGTTTCACAGTACTTTCACATGTAAGATCAAAATTCTGAATATGAATGGATGGATTTTTGTCATAAGTTTTTCTTCCTACAGCCAAAAACTGAAATTTGTCTGGATTAGCCTGCATCTTATTTATTCTGAACCATTGAATTAGTTTATTTGAGTCAGTCTCCAAAGTAGATATAAATGCATCAAAATCTGGATTACAGAATGAGAGGGTATTGTCGTCTGCATAATTATACAAGGAGCTATCAGAAATAAAGTGAAATACGTCATTAATAAAGACATTAAATAAGAGGGGTCCCAGGATAGATCCTTGGTGCACTCCTTTATGGATGTCAGCCCAGCTACTCAGTACTACTATGTTAACTTTAATTTGTTGTTTTCTATTTGACAAGTAAGATTTCAAAAGAGAGACCGAATGAGATGATATACCATAAGCTGACAATTTGTCAAGCAATATGTCATGAGGTAGGAAGTCAAACGCCTTTAAGAGATCCATCAATACTGCAGCTACATGTTGGTTTTTATCAAGGGCTTCACGCCAGTCTTCCAGAAGTCTGAGCAGTGTGGTCTGACATCCATGGCCACGTCTAAAAGCACATACAAAGGGGTTGAATATTTTATCAAAATAGTCAGCTAACTGTATTTCAATTACCTTTTCATATACTTTTGAAAAAATAGGTAATACACTAACGGGCCTGTAATTTGATTTATTTAGGGGATCGTTTTTCTTGTGTTTGGGAGTTACCTGAGCTACTTTCAAAGAGTCTGGAAATACGCCAGTGTTAATAGATAAATTTATCAATGATGATAACTGCTGAGCTACTGTGACCTTACACTGTCTGACTACTTTGGCAGGAATGTTATCTGCACCAGTAGCTTTTTTGATATTTATAGCATTTATTATTTTTTCAACTCTCTCTGCTGTAATATTTTGAAAGTCAAAATTGTTATCAATATCCACATGATTTTTTATTTCCACTGTACTAGGGTGTGTAGAGGGGTCGTATACCACATTTTGCCCAATTTTATCTGCTACAGTAGAGAAAAAAGAGTTAAAGTTTTCTGAAACTTCCTTTGCATCATTTATGATTTATTGTTTTCACAAAGGATAATTTTCTGTTCACCAGAGTTACATTTTTTTTAGAAAAGAAAGGTTTAACAGTTGTCAAAAAATTACAAGTTTTGGCACCTCCAGAGCAGCGTTCCAAAAAATAATTTTTCATGGATTTCTTTTTCAGTTTAGTAACTAAATTTCGTTGTTGTCTAAATTTCTCCCATGTTTTAGCATTGCGCTGCTTGGTATATTGGGTATACAACATATGTTTATGGTATATAGCCCCTCTAAGCTCGCTGTTCATACAGGGAAGTGGATTTTCTCTAGGTCTTCTTGTCTTGACCGGAGCATGTTTGCTTAGTACATGTATGAAAGAATCTGGGTACATTGGGACATTGAAAGATAAACACAATATACGTACATTATCGGAAAATAATTCTATTCTTACTAGAATTTATCAATGACACGTAATCCGATTGGATATCATCACTTATTCTACGTCATTCGAAAGGAATTTATAAATCAATATTTCCGTTTGCCAGACTACTTTTCCCCCCAGTATCCAATGTAAACAAATATGGCGGCCGCTAAGTCATCGTAGATTTAAATGAATGAAAACACAATACCGGAACGATTTTAAATGTTTCCGAAATAAAAACATGTTCAGTATAAATGAATAAAATAACAAATGAGTTTTGTATGTACCTTTTAATCCCATTCAAGAATGTGTGGGAAGGTTCGTCTGCTACTCGACGATGGCTGAAATGGCGACATTTTTTCATATTCCTACGCCGTAACGCTACAGTTGTTTGAGGCTCTTCTTGGATATTTATTTGATAATATTTAGCGTCGAAAACAAACACGATGTCCAGGAATAAGAATTATAAGGATTACACACTGTATTTTTAGGAAATTATGTATGTATAAACCCCGGCAACTCACTCACAAACTTTAAATAAAGTCCTTTGGACTTTATTCAGTTTGTGAGTGAGCTGCCGGAGTTTATACATAGATAATTTCCTAAAAAACAGTGCTTAATCCTAAAATGTAAAATTCATTTGCAATCGATAAGAAACATAACAGCCTTTCTAAATCTCGCACAAATAATTTTTATATTTTCAGACAATGTACGTATATTGTCTATATGTAAAAGAAGCAACATATGAACATGAAGTCACACGCGTACTTCAAATAATCAGTGCCGGATTTACCATTGTGATTAGATGTGCTTAAGCACAGGGCCCCATTGGCCAGGGGGCATCTTCCTGCCAAAGACATGTTTTTGCTATTTACCTAACATAATATTTTAACTATTCCTAAATTTCCTGAACATGTATGCCTGACTGCCTGTGTAGGCCTACCGGTTCTACCTTCTTCAGGGCCCAAGTAATGGGCCTCATAACTTAACCAGCACAGGGCCTCATTTGTCCTAAATCCGGCACTGCAAATGCTGTTTATCTAATTATTATTTACAAACCACACATTGGTATCTGTTGTGATTCACACCTCACTGCAACCTTTGTCGGTGACCCATTTGTACATTTTGAAGCCACGCAATTTGCATACCCGTCAAAAAAAGCATTGTATACAACTGAAAAAAACCACAATTTTAATTTTCAATAGACGACGTTCATTTCATAACTTCAAAATATACTTAGTTTAATTCCGTCACTTTTCATTTATATGCCTGTACCAAGCCAGAAAAGTGAGCGGTATTGATTTTGCCTCTTTCTAAAATTTTGATTTTGGAACAGTTTCGACGGTGTGGTATTTTTTGTTTTCGTTTCATTGTTTTTAAATCGAAACTCGAGACCATTACTGCCTTTAGGGGCTTATTACATAATACATTTTGATATAATTGGATGTTTATTACAAATCAAAATTTAAATTAATTGGACCTGTGTTATCCATCAAATAATCTCATAGGATTAACAGAGTATGTTGTTAATTCATTAGTCAGTAATAAATAAACGTTAGAGAATACTGAAGGGGCAATGAGGAATGAATAATTCAGAGACACTGGCACCATTGAGTACACAAGACGCAGGACATACCGTAGGTAGTAAATAAACGGTAGAGAATACTGAAGGGGCAATCAAGAATGGACAATCCAGAGACACTGGCTACATAGGGTACACTTGATCAAGAATGGACAATCCAGAAACACTGGCAACATTGTGCACACAAGACACAGGTAGCAAATAAACGGTAGAGAAAACCCAAGGGGCAATCAAGAATGGAAAACCTGGAGACACTGGCAACATTGTGTGCACAAGACATAGGACATACCGTAGGTAGTAAATACACGTTAGAGAATACTGAAGGGGAAATCAAGATTTGACAACCCAGAAACACTGGCAATATTGTGTACACAAGACACAGGACATCCTGTAGGTAGTAAATAAACGTTAGAGATAACCGAAGGGGCAATCAAGAATGGACAATCCAGAGACACCGGCTACATAGGGCACACAAGATAAATAAACGTTAGAGAACACTGAAGGGGCAATGAGGAATGGATAATTCAAAGACATTGGCACCATTGAGTACACAAGACGCAGGACATACCGTAGGTAGCAAATAAACGTTAGAGAATACCGAAGGGACAATCAAGAATGGAAACCCAGAAATACTGGCAACATTGTGTACACAAAACACAGCACATAATGTAGATAGTAAATACACAGAGAAAACCGAAGGGGCAATCAAGAATGGACAATCCAGAGACACTGGCTACATAGGGCACACAAGATAAATAAACGTTAGATAATACTGTAGGGGCAATCAGGAATTGATAATTCAGAGACATTGGCACCATTGAGTACACAATACGAAGAAAAACAAAACCAAAAACACAACACAATATGCGTTGGACACAACTATTGGTAAACAAACACAAATCACGTGAATAAGACATGCACCCTTCTACAAACAACTGGAGGAAAATATGAACCGAACACTGTTTTTATGCATCAATCGCATTGTGAAATGTAAACTCTAAATGCTGGTGATACTGGAATATTGCTACTGTTAAAAATGAAGTTAAATTTAGATCTAACTGGAGATTTATTACAAATCAAAATTTAAATTAATTGGACCTGTGTTATCCATCAAATAATATCATAGGATTAACAGGCCCTGCTATTAATCCATTAGTCAGTTATATTTGGTAATAAATACACGTTAGAGAAAACCGAAAGGGCAATCAGGAATGGCCAATTCAGAGACAATGGCTACATTAAGTACAAAAGACACAGGCCGCAGTAATACTTATGTACATTAAAATTTTGCATTATGTCTACTGTTAAATAAATGTATATTTAATAAGAAAAGAGAAAACAATTAAACGTCTTTAAGGAGGCCATGGTAGTTGCAATAATATTGTTGCTTAATATACATCTACCCATCCCAACAGTACCTTTCAGTGCTACAGCGTGGGATTTCTATTCCCGACCGTGTGGACGTGTCCTCGACATAATTGTATTTGATAAAGTTCATTACATTTCTCCTTGTACTCCGATTTCCCCTTCAATACAACTTACCTGTATGCATACGCATAAGTGAAATATTGGTGTGAAAGTAGCGTAAATTGTCAATAGCATTGACCCTTGAATTCGTTCATATTATACATTTTTGGAGATCGTACCTTTATAAAACCACGAATTATTTGTCTTATCACCAAGATTACATGGAATCTTCAATTCGGGCCTTCTTGTAGGATTGGATGGATTACATATACAAGAAGAACCCTGAAATATACAACACATGCATTCTGATGAATAATTGACACATCAGAAGTGAAGAAAACACAACGAAGCACGTGTGTTGCAAATGCTGGTTTAAGTATTTTACAACGAGGTCGACGTTTTGTGGTATATATACAACGTAATTGGTGTTGTTTTACAAACCATTTTAGACGTTTATATATATATATATATATATTATATATATATGTTGTTTTACAAACCATTTTAGACGTTTATATATATACATAAACGTCTAAAATAGTTTGTAAAACAACACCAAGTACACAAAACAAAGTGATAAAGAATTAACACTTCGTTGAATGACAAAATGTTCGTCCCACAGAGGGACTTTATCAATGTCTAATGAAATAAAATTTTGAACCAATATGGCGGCTTACTTTCAAAAGAAAGTTTTTGACGGTCAATGTACGGGACAAAAGAACCAGAACTTGCACATATGAAATTACATACATAAAATAATTGAAATCCTACATATAAATTAATGAAAGTACAATAACAATAATATAAATACACAATAGGGCTACTCATTTAAATCAATATTAAATTAGAAATAAAAATAAATATAAAAATGACACATTATTGGTAAATGTATCAAAATGAACTGTCAAAAATATTACTTATCAAAAATATTTTTGAAACGGTATGATACCCAAACTCATTCATAATAACGGCCCACCAAAGTGTGGAATATATATTTTGGGCCAATTTAGCAAACTGTATGTTATAATGGGACTGGAGGCGACTAACAAAAATAGGAGTCAAGAAAGGATACACGTGGAACTCCCACGCTGAGGAAAAACGCCGAGAGATACGAATGGTAAAGGTGAATGTCATATTTAATGATATCCGGTTATTGATCTGTTTGACACCTTTACATGTAAATAATTAAGGTGTTAATGATTATACAACAATTATCCTCTGATTGACAGTTAATTGGGGATAAGGAATTGTGTTTGTGGCACACGCTTAGATGATTGAAAGTGTGATAGCGGCACCTAAAATAGTTATAAACCATTGTGCTAAAACCTTTGATGTCGAGGAAAACTTCTAATTTCGATCAAGCAATGAATTCATCTCGGATTGAGGTGTTATGGTTTGTTTGGAACCAAACCCAATGGAAGTATTATTTAAGGACTAAGTTCCAGGATGGAATTGATAAACCATAAACAATTATAGATCTAATCTGTGACTTTTTAAAAATAAGTGTAAATTCTGTGACTACATCGTACATCATACATGTGATGAATAGTGACTTTTTAATTTAGTGCTCTATGACTATTGTTAAGAACATTGTCTTCATTGTTATTGCTTTGCTATAACCTTATGATTATGAATAAATTATAAATACAGTTTTATCCTTCATTCATCATATGAAACACTACTTAAACAACATGACAGTGGGAATAGTTCTCGAAATGTTGCACAGATAATGGGCATTGGAAGAACGCAAATCCAACAGATTATTAAAAATATTTATTATAAATCATAAGTCTTCAGTTTATTGATTCACGAATCAAGGGCCCACAGGGGGCATATACAATATTATATATATATACCGAGATGTACGTATATATGCAAAACCACCTGATGAGTACCCTTGGCAGGGACGAAACAGTTTTAATTTCAGAATATTTGTAATACTTACAAAAATTGTGAACCTTGAATTACAGGTCACCTTGAGTTGCTGCTTAAATCAAGTTTGACTGTACGTTTTTATTATCATATAGTCAAGTCCCGTAACAGTCTTGTCGATGATGGAGGAAAGGAAAACTCTACAGGAACGTAAAAGGATATGGATATTTTGTAACATGTATTTGATATCATTTAAACTGATGTTTCATTCTGACGTAATCGAGATGATTCAAAACATTTCCATGCCTTTATCACCTCTCTGTAAAATGTAAGTATGTTATGATACATCAATTAGAAAAAATTGAACATCTTACGTTTGTCTTTAGTATTCAATAACTCTACTATGAAATTTTAACCATTAGTGTCAAATTTTCCCTTTTCTAACCATGATTCAACACTCAAATACAGATGCTGAACAACTACAATAGGATATAAATAAATGCAATGTCCATTCTGTCACTTTTAATCAAATTCCAACTTCAATCATTATACACTCGAGTCGTTAGAAAAAGAAAAAAACACAAAAAAAAAAAAAAAAAAACAAACAAAACAATACAAATCCTGCTTCCCTCTGCAGCACATTATGTCGATTAGCTACACCATCTGTTGGATATGATTGATTTACGTAGAATGTTGCAATAAGGAAAAAATAATCAGTTGAAATAGTCTATGATAGGGCGATCATGTTAGTTACCAGCATACAGCGAAATACATCAAATGTTGGTGATATATTTGAAGTGACGCAGTTATCCAGGCATGCGTAAAGACGCCAGACGTACGTAAGACAGCAAATAATATGAGTTATCACTGAAATGGGAAGAATGACTTCATAGGACACGGATGTCTAAATTATTTACATTAACGATGACTTCAGTGATTGAATTTAGAAGTTGTCTGAATGCTAAATTGTTATGGAGATCAAATTGCATGTCTAAAATATCTAGAAGAAAAGTTTTAAGATACCCTGTCCATTTGTCCTTCTTCTTTTGTCGATTGTGTTCTCTGTCCATCGATTTACGGATTCTGATTACCCCCTTGCTATCTCTAAGCTCTTCGTAATTCTTGTTGTTATCAAAGGACAGTCTTGTGTTTATTAAGCTAATTTTTGACACTGTAGCTAATAAAGTGTAAACGCCGTCTTGGAAATTTGAAATTAGCTATAGCATATCAGTAGTTAATTTTTGTTGTCGATTGCTTGATTGTTGCTTAACATCCAGGGACCAGTATTTCAGCTATATTCAGGACAAGAACAAGTCAATACCCATATAGAAATGGGGGAATGTATAGGTCAATCGGGTCATCGACTTTTGAAAAAGTATGGAACGACGGGTAGGGACGGAAAACTTAGTCTCTTGTATCGACTACAAAGCGCCTACTCTTTTTGTGAAATCTGCATAAAGGTCTTTACAGGTAGAATGCCATTCTCCAAACACGTTAGTCATTAGAGGCTATGACCATGTTTTCCGTATCATAGTCTAATAACAACCCCCCTCCCCATCAATATGCCCCCTTTCCGCCATTCGTGGACGCGCTGAGTAGCTCTGTGGATTTGAGCCATAGGAATCTTCACGAGTACCCACTTTGTTTTTTGTTTTATTTGTAGATATATATTCATACTACAGCATTTTCTCGAATGATATTATTGGATGAAAATTGTCTGAACTGAGTTTGGTATAAGATTACTGGGCCGTTCAGATTTGTTTATTTCCTTGCACTTACCTGGTGAAGGTTATTCCAGAAATGTGCAGTGAATACTAAATTCGATCTTTACGCTTTAAAAAACTACAATATATCTAACAGATATTACACATTGTATCGTAAGACTACGATAACATTCCATAACATTTTACCTTGAATGCGAAATACTCAAATAAATTATGCAGTGTATCGAAGCATCTTTGATAACATTCACTTATATTATGTGCAATTACAGGTGCACCAGAAAGCAAAAAACAACCTAAAACAAAATAATATTTAAGAACATGTTTGACCATTTTACAATTCATATAAATAGAAAATCCTCATTTTATTCCTCCATTAAAAAGGAAAATGTTCGCATCAAACAGTCAAAAGGCCAAGGTGGCAATTTGACAGACAAGAACCAGTTTTATTTTGATGAGATCATGATAATGTATGTTTGTACCAGACCAACTCACGGAATGTTTTAGTGCATATCGCTTCCGTGTGACACATTATACTGATTCGTAACTGCTTTTATACTGATTCTTAACCAAGCAGTCTCTGCTTTTACCCATTTGATGTATGTTCAATGGAGGAGAAGCAGCACATACCAAACTATATTGCTTGTAACGAACAAGGTTAGAAAACATGTCGTACCACACTCGAAGTGAGTGTGCTAACCATTACACCACCGATGGGGTATATCTTTGTTGCTAGGAATATACAAATTGTATCTTTGCAGAAACTTATTCTGAGATGTTGGTACCCTTTGTTCGTTTGGTGAGAAACATTTTCATTTATTGTAATAGTCAATACCGTATTGTTCAAATACCGACTTGGGCAGAGTTTTTTTGTAAAATATATTTAAAGAATAAATGGTTGAATAATGTCAGTTGAAGATTTGATGGTGAAAATGCAGTTTTACTGACGACGCGGAGCAACTCTTCAGATGCAATCCTGTTATGCTTATTCTAAAGCATTGAAAATACATGTTTCATTTGAACCACTAAAATGTTCTCAAAAAAAGATTGAAACAACATACTGTGAAATATAGTGGACCAATTTAACATATTAATGATGTAGCAACACATTAAATCATAACAACGCCTTCAGAGCAACATATAAACATTTGACATTTTTGGTTTTTGCTTGCCCTTTGTTCTTTTTTGTTTGTCCATTGTATTGCCTGATCTTCTTCGATTTGTGTCTTCTGATTACTCCTTTCATAGCTACAAACTTTTTTATGAACAAGTTAGGTTTGAATAATTATATGTCATTAAAATGCTCTTTGGGGTAAGTGGTGTTCGTAATTTGATCATATTGCAATACTTAGACAGGTTGGATTTCAAGAAGGGTATTATGGCGACTCAATGTAAGTAGACCACTCATGACATGTAAAATATTGGTTAGGGATATGGTGTTTAATGCACTTTCAACAATATTTCAGTTATAGCTTGGCGGTTAGCTTTATTAGTGGACAAACCGAAATACACGAAGAAAACCACCGACCTGCCGCAAGTCACTAACAAACTTAATCACATACTGTTATGTAGAGTACAACTCGCCATGCGATATTCGAACTCACACCATTAGTGGTTATAGGCACTAATTGCATAGGAAGCCGTAAATCCAACTACCATACAATCACGGCCACGACGGCCCCTGTAAACTGTGGATAAGTAATAGCCAATGAAAAGACGTATTATGTAATGGTTGCATTAGAATGTTGCTTTGATAAATAGAAGAAACCTTAGCTCTGAATAGTTAAAAAATATACGGTTTGAATATTAAATAATTACTTTTCATTTTTTTGTTATAAATACAAACACTATTTCTCAGATCTGATACCAATAGCTGCTGCTGTTTGAACTTCATTTTTATGATAAACAACATTAAAAAAAGATCTGAATTATTTTCATGCACATCTGAGGATGAACGGTCTATTAAATGTACCTTGAAATTCAATCCATTCGGAATGTCTTCGAATATTTCCAGTCCATATTTTTAAACCGTTGCTGTCAGGTGGAATTTTGTAACAGCTCACAATCTTACCATCCGCATCATCTATGGATGCAAGCTGTCCTAATTTGGATGCACAACATCTTTGAGCTTCAAACCATGTTAGTTCTACTTTGAAAAAAGTTTGCTCTGAAAGAAAATATTGGGATTACCAAAGGAGTAATCAGAAGCAGTAAATCGCAAGACAGACAAAATATTTAATACATAGTATTTGTTTATTTATATCTGACCATTTTTATTAAACTCCTATGTGATGAGATGAATACATTGGTTACGTATTAATAATTGGATTAGTAAAAACAAGATTAAAATGTAGATATCAAATTTAGTGTCGACGACGTGTATTCTGGGATAATCTTCATCAACGGTCAGGTACGATAAACATCCATATATTGGAGAGCCAAATAATTTTAGAAATCTTTGGAAGCAATAAAACCAAAGGGCCTAAACAGGATATACAAATCGCGGCTAACGTCACCCATGCCTGAGGGGGGAGAACCTTTGTTTTAATAATGGTTGCATTATTTAGGAGCTGTAAAATTCAATGATATATTCAATAAACCAAATTCTCGTCGGCAAGATTTTTCGTCTCTACCCAGTTCTATATATTTTTCTAGAGACGTTCAAACATTGTTGTCATATTTCTACCTCATTTCTGAATATTTTATGATACTGCTGAATTTGTTTATATGCATGAAATATATAACACTGGACGCTAAGCAACCAGCAATCAATCAGTCGTCCACAAGAGGAAAGGGGAAATGGAAACGAAAGACAAAGGAATTGTGTACTACCTCATAGTTTTTATCACTAACACTATGCAGTGATTCGGCATTAGTATGATTTATAAGATATATTTGATGTACAAATTTACAGAAGACAAAACAAAAACATCTCTTCAATGGCTTTCACCTACGATATTTTCTACGATAGATGGCGTTCGTGTACTATCAGTTATACATTCGGAACTCTCCCGGATCGCATCGGAGCTTATCGTTATATTTCCGCCATTACAAGTTGCGATAGACTGGTGGATCATATAAATAACAAATAAGATTGTGTTAAGGGGGTTAGTGATATGTACAATTATAGAAATGCTATTTATAGGGAATTAATATTGTTTATTAAAGATATACTCATAAACAAACCTCAGCCGTGATGTCAAAATGTTATTTGTGCATGTCTATTGTGTAGTGTTTTTCCCCCTATGTATATATTGTTTTTGGTGACAATCCAACCATTGGATTTCTAAACCAATAAAGAATTTAAAGAATTTATAAATAGTATGCCTCAGTGCTGCTGTATCACTGGCTGCACAAATTCTGGGGGTCATGGGTTCCCTTCAGACTCAGAACTGAAGAAAAAATGGAGAGAGGCCATCAAGCGGCTTGATGAAAATTCAAAAAACCTCTACTGGACACCAGTAGCCCTTTTCACAAAAATTCTTACGATAAAAAATTGTCGTCAGTGTAAAACTAAGATTAAAAATAGTTTCACAAAAATACTTACGATAATCTCAAGTTAAGTGTAAAAATAGTCCTAACTTTTCGTGTAAAACTATCCTGTCCTAAGTATAAAATTTTGATCGTACATAAGAGAAATTTTGGTCTTATCTTTTATCGTAGTGAAAAAAAAA
>MJUT01012156.1:9729-24465 GCA_002080005.1 Gigantidas platifrons | reverse complement strand
CTCTCTCTCTCTCTCTCTCTCTCTCTCTCTCTTATTTATTTCTTCACACTATGTACTTGTTAATCATGTCAGAAATATTATTGCCTGCTCTATCAAATACGGTTATACATAAACGTTAGAGAATTCCGAAGGGGCAATCTAAATGGACAATCAAGTAGAAGAAAATCAAAACAACAACACAACACAATATATGTAGGACACCACTATACGCAAGCAAACACAAATAACGTAAATAAAACATAATCACTCCAACAAAAAACTGGAGGTAAAGACGACCAGAACATCGTTTTTTTTGTGTAAACTACAGTGAATATAAATTTGTGTGTTTTTGTGTGCCGTCGGTTGATTTCAAATTAATATCACCACAAAAAAACAAACATAAAGAGACAAACATTCAATAACGGTTTCATACATAAAGGTGATGTTTGCCTTGAAAAAACTTTTGTACAATAATACAATGTTTGTTTCAATCTTACTGATTAAGAAAGAAGGAAGTTGATTTAGTTTGTCCTAAATACCACAAAAACATTTCTGTAATATGTTTGTTATTATTTTTAAAAAATGTATTATTATTACCTACCTGCTGACTGCATTGTTGTAAACATTGCGTATAAAATTACTTTGATGAAGACGGCCATGATTGACATATATACGATGTCTATATCGATAGGCAGCCGTGGTTACATAACATTCTTATGAAGTTTTATCACACAAACTAACTTTTTATCTCCAAACAAGATTTAAATATTGATTTTTGTTTTATTTCTTCTTGCTTGATATTCGGAAAAAACTCTTATTGTTGGTATCATGCATACGATCATGGTAGGAGTGAGTGAGTGAGTTATTGTTGTTTAACACCAAATGAGCAACTCCTGTTGAAGAAACAAAGTTAATTAGATGACATGATGATATCCGCTGTATACTGGACCAACACGTTCGGGTTGGATGTTTTCATGGTGCTAGCTCATAGAAACAAATTTCAGCGGGTATATATTTTTGTCGCAACGGGACGAAAGATATAAGCTAAAGGCTAGAAGAAAGAAAAGTAATCTGTCCGCAATACCTGATTAGATCAGTCGGATGTTAAACACCCATAATCTAATCTGTTTGTCGCACCACCCACCTGGGCCCAAACATGCGATCTACCGCCATCGGCACGATCACGCTAACCATTACACTATGATCATGGAAAGATTGCCCATCTACGTTTATCGTGGTTATGTGGCAATGTCTAAATAAACTTTCATACTAAGTCTGAAACATCTCTATATACTATTGAAATTGCTTTAGATGTTATGAATGCTATACAGTTGACTAGGTTGGACAATCTTGAAAATTATTATCTTTTGGACAAATTATGGGTTAGTAATTTATTCTATATGGTTTGAAAAAACCCTACGTCACTAAGATTATGACAAATTGTTTAGAAATTAATTACTTTGGTCTAAAGCTATTAAATGGTAGGGTTGCTTGATTGAATGATTGGTGGGCAAAGCTATATCTTATCGTGGTTCAAATGATTTGAATAAAATAAAAACTGCACCAAATACAGGTGACTTTTTTGTTGCTCAATCTTTACTTTTCAGTGTAGCATTTGATAAACTATCGTTTGTCTTTTTGTTATTTTTATATAGGCCATTGAGTTGTCTGTCCTTCCTCGAATTACGTTTCTGAATTCTGATTACCCCTATGTTATCTTAAAACTTTTCTTCATCATATTCTGACAGCTCCAATCCAGCAATCTGATGCAGGCTTCCAATATTTGTTTTGTTTAGATGTAATATTGTGGAAATAGAAGTAAGAAAATGTTGAGCAACACGAATCCCACAAAATATGGGTACGACAGTGTTCGATGCTGGCGATGCAACTATTTCCAGTAACTACAAGTCAGACATCCATGTCGTACAAAAAGTCGCACAGCGGTGTTTTACATGCCGCTTACGGTGTACCCTATTTATAACCACTTGTTGGTATGTAGGTTAATTATGGACGATAACGTACGATTTCATTGTACCCTTACTCGACAGAGAAGTCATGAAACAAGCTGCCATTTACACACGTTGACTGTGTATCATTGTCACTTGATATGCATCCAATAATATATTCACAAATTCCAATCCACGAGATAAAATGGTAGGAGTGTGATGACATTAGCAGTAACTTTAGTCACTATTTTGCTTATGTGCAAGACAACACTTCCCTATATATACATTTTACATTTAAAACTTCTTAAAAATGAGGGACTCGTCCGTTTACAAAGGGCGTTGGTAAACACATTTTGTTTTTACAGTCTTATTTGAAATGTTATTTGTTCCTCATCTTATCATATGCTATAAGAAGAGTTTGAAGATACCAAAGGGGTAATCAGAATCCTTAAATCGAAGAAGAACAGACAACACAATGGTCAAAAGAACAAGGACAAGAGGACAAACAACGATTTTGTATGTACAAAAAATACACATAAAACTAAAGATCGAGTAACACCACTAAGAACCGGAGGTGAACTCAGGTGCTCCGGAAAGGTAAGCAGTACCTGCTCCACTAGTGGCACCCGTGGTGTTGATAAGTCATACATTAGCGGTAAGTATAGTCAATATTTAGCACGCCTACACTTCCCTACACATACATTGTACATTTAAAGCTTCTTAAAAATGAGGTACTCGCTCGTGTTGATAAAAAGATATTGTTTTTACAGTGTTAATTTAAATCTTTGCTTGATCCTCATCGTATCATATGCTATAACCGCTTATATGATTCAACCTGTAAAACTGCGGTAGTGCTTATTTCATGCGTAATAATAAGAAGAGTTTGATTATAACAAAGGGGAATAATCAGAATCCGTAAATCGAAGAAAAACAGACAAAACAATAACCAAAAGAAAAAGAATAAAAGGATAAACAACGATGTACAACACATACATATAAAACTAAGATCCAGTGATATGACTCAGTGTATACATTGATTTCATCGTAATCTATTTTTACTTGCCAACATAAACATTCGTTTGTGTGCTAAAGATAAAATATTTGTGACAACCAGGAAGTCTTGACTGAAGACTAAATTTTACCTGTTTTTTTCCTCAAGTTTACGAGATAAAGATTATACCAACAACTAGAAGAAAATCCACAGAAAATCACAACAACCATTAATTTCAATTAAGCATTTCAAATAATATACCTAATGATTCCAAGGGGGCGTCGTGGCCGTGATAGTATGATAGTTGGATTTACAACTACATATGATCAGTTCGTATCACCACTTATGTTGTGCGTTCGAATCTCGATCAGGGCGAGGTGTACAACATTATGTGATAAAGTTTGTCAGTGACTTGCGACATGTCAATGGTTTTCTCCGGGTACTCCGGTTTCCTCCACCAATAAAACTTACCGCCATTATATAGCTGAAATATTGTTGAACGTGGCGTTAAACACCATCAAACAAACAAACAAACAAAACTAATAATTGCTTGAAAAGAACTTAATTAATTTCCAAAAGCTCATACTTTTTTTTAATTAATACTTTTCTATGTATTTACTTCTTTAATTAAAATACTTTTTTAATTATCAGGGCGACTGGACACACGGTCAATATGTAATTAAGTTGCACGGATCCGATATTGATACATTGTTCCTGTATAGTACGCTATATGAACAGGTGAAGTTTATCAGTAGGACAAAATACCAGTTCAAAAGAAAATAAAAACTAAACTATTAAAAAAGAAGAAAATTCACATTAAGGAGAATAATCGTTATCGTTAGGGTTATGGCTAGGGCTATGGTGTTTAATGCCACTGTCAACAATATTTCAGTTCTATCGTGGTGGTCAGTTTTACTGGTGGAGGAAAACGGAGTACCCGGAGAAAACTTGCTGCAAGTCACTGACAAACTTGATTACATAATGTTGTATCGAGTACAGCTCGCCATAAGCGGGATTCGAACTCACAACGATAGGCACTGATTGCATTAGTAGTTGTAAATCCAACTACTATACGATCACGACCATGACGACCCCTATCGTTATGATAAAGGACATCTCATTTGATAAAACTATTACAAATGTATGTCAGAACTATAAATTTGCAACAGTATTTCAAGTTAAAATTGTTTTCTGTCTATACTGTAGCAGCTTACAATAACGTAATTACATTAATTAAAACATATTTCTATTACAGAGCAGTGGATTCTTTAAATGTTATTAACGAGAGGCGATAGTCGCGAATTCCGTCCTGTGAAGTCATTATTATTCGTGGAATCTTAATTTTCGTGTATTTCATGGATAGTATTAAACCAAAGAACATTTTGATAAAAAAAAACAAAAACAAATGAGGTGTAAAATGACACTGGTTACTACTGAATCGCTGACACTTCATTAAAATCCATTCAATGGTGCCAGAGGTATCGGAGGAATTTTGGTAGGAAGATGTCTACCCTCTTATATAACAGAAACATAAAACAAAATATAAGGCGTAAAATGTCGTGAATTAGCCACGACGAACCTTCTAGTGGAGGGAACACCTTCAATACTATATTAACCACCAGACCGCCTTAGTAGGGTAATGGTGCAATTGGCGCACTTGCCAGCACGTGCAGACGGAGCATATATCTCTCAGTTGATACGATATTCCAGAGCTTCTGGTTCATATCAGGATTTCCTTGAAAGAGGGTTTCTGCTAACAAGGAAGATACTAAACCAATGGTTCCTCTTGGTTAAGTTGAAGCCATCATTTCGAAAGTTTTCCGGCCGCCACCCTGCCATGGTTGACTGTTATGGAATATCTGTGTCACAAATGACCACACATATGTTCCACT
Source organism: Gigantidas platifrons (assembly GCA_002080005.1). Classification (NCBI taxonomy): domain Eukaryota; kingdom Metazoa; phylum Mollusca; class Bivalvia; order Mytilida; family Modiolidae; genus Gigantidas; species Gigantidas platifrons. Next base: position 19,657 of record MJUT01012156.1, on the reverse strand, counting down.
TGTCGTAAGCAGTTCCCTGTCCTCATTCATGACTTATCACCGGGTTTGTAACTAGATTAAGACGACGACTGGTGCCACTAATGGAGCAAGAACTGCCCATCCTTCCGGAGCACATGAGTTCATCCCTGGTTTTAAGTGTGGTTCGTGTTATTCGATCTTTAGTTCTATGTGTATGTTTTTTCAGTTCGTTGATTGTCCTTTTGTAATTTTTCTTTTGGCCATGTGTTGTATATTCTTCTTCGATATACGGATTCTGATTACCTCCCTTTGGTATCTTCAAACTCTTCTTGCGGAAGATCTGTGATATAGTAATACAGATCAGACGGGTGTGCGTAGAAAACAAATATGCCTTTCTATCAGTTGAAACTATTGATCAATCAATTCTTGATGATAATATAAAAGGTTCATTCAACATATGCCAACATTTTAAAAATGGATATAACAGTGTAAGAAACTAGAGGTTCACCTGAGTCTGCATCGCTCACCTGATGTGAAAAGTTAACGGACGACGGACGACAGGCTACGTACGCCAAGTGATGGCAAAAGCTCACACTGCCTTTGTTGGCATAGGTCAAATAGATTAATTAGTATATAAACATGAGTGGTGTTTCATAGACAGACTTGGTACTGTTTAATTAGTGTTGAACTGGGGGATATATCAATGTACTCCAAGTCCAAAGTAATAATATTAATTTTAAATATAAAACAAAGTGAAATTATTCTTTATTATATTAACATAATTTCTGTAAATAACAACAACAAGTATTTCATTATAAAATGCACAAGACACAGAACGAAGATAAACAAATAAAAAACACAACACAATAAACTAAAAATTACAAATAAAAAGATGAGACCCCATAAAAGTACAAATAACACAAATACGACAAGACCACCTCTACGAATAAACGCGGGAAAAGACATCGAAGTAAGAATTAACACACGTAATAATACCATCAAATAAATTATTTATGTTATTCTACCTATTGTGACTGCATAATAATGTATCTGATCAACGTTTGGTTTTTAAATGTCACTCTAAAGAATAACATATTTTATTCACTTTTGATTATACATGTTACTTTGCTGGCTTAAATTTGCTGGAAACTGCATAGACACTACCTATATTGGAGCATGTGGAGTCCACGTTTTCCTAGGTGTGGTCATAAATATTGTTAGTGTCTTTCCCTTGGACAGTACACATGGTTGAATCATCATATGTAGGGTCAGTGTTATTTCTAAAACCGACATTTCTGCTGTTCATACTCTCCAAGGTGTAGTCATAGATATTGTTAGCGTCTCTCTTTTGGGTAGTACCCGTTGTTGAATAATCGTATGTAGGGTCAGTATTACTTCTAGGACCGACATTGCTGCTATACAAATTTTCGCTTAGCATGGTTTCCCGTTTATTATGTGCATTCAAATGGTCATAACAGTCAAGGTCAAGAGAAGAGTCCGTGTCAATGTTACTACTGTTTTGATGTGCATCCTCCTCTCCACTATATAGTAAATCAGCATGGAAATGTCCAGAATATATCTTATTATTGACAATGTTGCTTCCGCTAACATCTGCATCCGTTGAACGCCTGAGACTGTTGCTTGTTGTATTAGGAATATCAGCGTATGTATTCGACATGTTTGAAGGGTTCTTTTTATGTTGGAACATGCAAACTTGTCTACAAAATATGATTGCAATACTTTATACAAAACAAACACCAACGAATGGTATAAACTCTTATAACAAAAACGATTCTAACACGTTATGCAAAGTAAATATTAAATAATGTAGAAAAAGTGAGATATTTTTTGTCATGTAAGGGAAATGGGATTTTTTATGTATAGTTATTGACCGCCGCCACATGGTAACGGTTAGTGTTCTCACAATGAATGCGGGACATCTTGAGTAATTCTCCCGTCGGATCAATCAAAACACTATTATGAATAATGGTTGTTTCTACGGTAAAAGCGCATAGCTAGATGGTGGTTGGTTTAAAGAAGATCTGCATTCGGACTGTTATTTCAGTGTACTAGAAATGCGAATTGTTAGTTTAGCGCATGTAAAGCAGTTATTATCATATTTCATGTTTTGGCCATACTATAGCTGACCAATTGCTAATTTGCCGTAAAACAACAATCACTCCCTAATTGATACTAATTTACATATTCTCAAATAAATTTTTTTTTTTTGGTTGTATATTGAAAATGTCATAGTTTAATCTATGTGTAGAACAGCTTTGTATTATATCATGTTTCTTATGGTTTTACAGATAAATTGCGTTCTCTATTAAGATTGTGTTACTGCTACATTGGATATTATTTAACTCTTTTAGATTTGTATACATCAGTTAATGCAGTGTCACTACGTCATTGTTGGTACCCTCATTCCATAGATTTGTATACATCAGTTAATGCAGTGTCACTACGTCATTGTTGGTACCCTCATTCCATAGATTTGTATACATCAGTTAATACAGTGTCACTACGTCATTGTTGGTACCATCTCATTCCATGTAGGTTTTTTATGGGGTTTTGTTTAACGCCAATGTTTTTGCTTTCCACGTGTGTAATATTCCTACCTTCTTCTACATATTATAAGGGAGATCACAGTCAGAGATACAAGAACTAAAAACCCAACAATTCCTCCAGCTATTGCTCCTAGTTAATGATAAAAAAACAACAATAATTATCATTAAAGATTCCAATTGTGTTCAAAGTAACGGTTATGGCATTTAATATTTAATTATTTACCTCCTAGAAAATAATATGATAAAATTAATAATAATAAATAACATAATGTTGGAAAGCTCCAACATCAAATAGAAAAATCGTAGACAGAGACAAAATTGACACCTCTAGACACACATATACATGACCACTCACGTTTCTGGTGGTATAGGTACTACAAAAAGAATTGTCAGGATTAACCTATTTTATAACCAAAAATGGATAATTAACCTCCTTACGGCACAGGTAAATTTAGCCAATTGTTGCCTATCCTATTCAGGACATTAATTTGGTTTACTTGTCCCTAAAGGGTTTGAATTGTTTAATTTTTCAAGCTTTGGCCATGAACGTACTTGAACGTACGTCGCGGGCACTGAATTGTTATCCCCGTTTTCATAACGTTAATCCGAACTAACCTCGAGAATTTTATGGTCGCCACCATTGCCGTTACGGAATAGGCATATGTGAGTCACAAATGACCAATGATATGTTCCGCTTGTGATAATCACAATGGTTTATTATGAGGTTGATACTAGTGCTAGTGAAATTTTAGTTCAAGTGGGTAGTGCATGCCCAGTAATTATACCCTCTGTTCATATGAAATTGATTCTGTAACAGAAATTCATAAAGGCCCAAATCTCCCTTTTAGTGACATAATTTAATTACCATTAAAGATACCGTAATGTAATGTACGAAATGTTCATTTCTATATTGACCAGCAGTATTCAATCTAAACAGTTGAAACGCCAAAATATAACATCAAAGTAATTTATTTAACACGTTTGTGTGGGGTCCGTGTTGCTCAACTTTTTAGTTTTCTTTGCTGTTTTTTTCAGACTTCGTTCTGCGTCTTGTGCACAATATTGGCTACGTCTGACGATTATCAATTCTCAATTGTCCTTTCGGTATTCTCTAACGTTCATTGACCCACCATGTTGTTGTGATCCTTGAGTTTGTGGCATCTTCTATCTATTCGTTCAATGACAAATATCACTTGGGTATCTTAAAATATTTTTTAAAATGCTTTTAGTGGTATCAAAGACATATTGTGTTGTGTTTTTCTTCGTCTTGGCTGACCGGTGTTGCCAGTTTCTCTGGAATATCCATTTTTGATTGGCCCTTCGGTATTCTCTAACGTTTATTATTCTCTGTATATTGACCAATTGAGAACATTGCCATTTTTTTGCTTAGCAAATCCCCAATTCTAGTTAACATATAATATAATATCAAGAACACTATTATTCATTTCAAATCTTTCATAACAATTTATTCCATGTTTTTATAACCGTGGGCATCATTTGCAATTTGAATACAATTTATAATGTGCTTTGTAGTTGTAGAATATTTCTCAGAAATCTTTTGTATTTGGTCATCTGTCCCTCGATTTATTGCTTCCGATTATCCCTTGGGTATCTTCAAAATTACCTTTCTGTATTTATGTTACTTGACAAACATTCAAATACATATACTCACTGTTATTGGTGACTTAGCTTTTATACCTGGAAGGTAATATAAATTGACACACACACACACACACACACACACACACACACACACACACACACAAAATACATAACAAAACGCAAAAGACAAAAAAAAAGGAATTCTAAAGTTTATATTCATACCGACTGGACTCGTCTTATCGGCAATCTTTTGGCCGGCTCCCATAGTTCCACTTTCTGAATATTGTTTTGATGTCGTCTCTATATAATTTTCTAAATATATAAAAACAGAGCAAGGCTGATTAAGGAAAGCATTCTATCTGAAACAACTTCTTACAGCAATGCCTTAAATGGAGAACTATATACAAACACAACTATTTCCTACATATAAACTGATTTCGTTTTTTCCATACTTCAAGTATAATTAACATAATGGGGATGCTTAAATAATGTTCATTAATTTAAGTTCAATTTGCACGTTATGTATACAATATCATTGTGACAAAAGGTTAGTATATTATGTAAAGATAACTTAAAAGTTTCTAGATTGCAAATTGCCCTATATATATTAACTTCAAAATCCTACTTTCTTTGGGTCCAATTTAAATCAAATAAATCCATGTCAAGTTTCAATTTCACCTGTCAATTTAATAATTATTTTATTGCTTAAAGGTTAACAAGTTTTCGCAAATTAAATAAAATATTGAACATCAATCGTCACAACTTACCTAACATAATGTACTCGAATTACCACATCAGTGATGTGATGGTTAGCGTGAACGCCTACAGTGTGATTCATTTTGTGTTCTTGTCCCGGTCGTGTCAAACAAAAGAATATAAAATTGATGTTTGCTCCTTCTCTGCTAAACATACGTGCCATTCTGGAGAAACAAAAAAGACTGGTTTGCTCAGAATCAGGATAATGTGTCAAAGTGGAGCAACATGTCTATACTCGGACTGTTGTTTCAGTGGGGTAACTCAGCGCGTTGGTCTGTTACAAAAAGGACATCATCATCATCTCATCGAAGTAAAAACGTAAATATCAAATTTAGTTCGTACGCCGTGTTTCTGAGATAACCTTCATCAGGTAAGCTCAAGGCCAAATAATTTAAAAGTCATCGGGAGCAAGAAAACCAAAGGGGGCTAATCTAGATAGACAGCACCAACTAAGGTGACATATGCCTGAGGGAGGAGAATCTTAGTTCTCCACATGACATAGCTGGAAAATTACTCATTTGACCTTGAACAACACAAACTCATAGCCATAATATATTATTTGTAGTATACATACCTGTAGATGATTGATGTGCTTTATATTTCTTTGTTGTTGACTTTACATTAAAAGATCCTTCACTTGTGCCCTTATTCTCTGTAATTATGCAGAGGTAAACATAAAACTAAATAATTAAATTTGTACTGTTCGGGCAGTGTGGTATTCATCGTTTTCCGTTTGGTATCTATCCTGTTTCTGATTTGTTTTTAATATTTGTTGCTGTCTTAATTATCTTTTTACTAGAAAATCTGACCAGACTTGGTTAATTTGAAATCAACCTATACAACCAATAGATGATCAATAAAACCAGCTCATCTACAGTTGATCGACTTGGGGTTGACGTGATATTACGAATGAACCCTGTTGATACCGTAACATCAGGTTGGTACGTTGTTGGTACTGTAGCTTCAGGTTTCAGCGTTGTTGGTTCTATTGCGCATGTCAATGTAAAATAAAATGTATGACGTTGGTATTTTATAGATTGTCCTTAACCAATTAATGTTTATTCAATTACCGAAATAAATGATATATACAAATGTATACTACTAGTATTTCAAACTTATGAATGAACTTCCGTTTGAATACAAATATTGATTTGTTATTATCATTTTCTAATAACGCATGAATGTATTACAAACTAAGAGTAAATACTGGTTTGATATGTGTCATCATGTGTCCGAGTGTAGCTGTGGATTTTTGCTACTGTTATTGGGCACTATAGAATCTGACTAAGCTTGGTTTTCTTTTAGTACAAAGCAGGTATCAGTCTTATACTTGTTCACACAATGACATAGCTCATATTGTGCTTACTTTGTGATAAATAGTAACTATATAATCACTGTTCACACCGTGATACAGTTGTAAATGCATTCACTTTTCGTAACAAACAATCACTTATGAGTAAGTTGCGGAATACACAATTTTCCAACACTACCCATTGACATACTAATTTCTCACACCCAAGGCCACAGTGTATTTACATGATTTCTTTCTTGTAAGTTTGGCCCAGTCGTAAAATAGCTGGTTTGTAGTGGGGTTCGTGTTGCTCGATATTTTGTTTTCTATGTATATATAGTGTTTTACAGATCATTGTTTATCCTTTTGTGATTGCAACATTTCATCTATGCGTGTGTGTGGTTTTATTTTTTGTATTTATCATGCTTTTTCTGTGCCTATTTCTCTTTGTTTTTTTTAATATCTTTGTTTTGTTTTGATTTTTGTAGAATTTGCAAATTCTAAGCGAAATCACTGAAAATATCAAAAGCGTTAAAAATCAACAATTGGTAAAAAACAGAGCGAACATAGCTATAAACAGTACTCACTTTGTTTACAAACAAAATATTCTACAGTATCATAACAGGATATGTGTGTTTTATGTAGCACACTATTGTTCAGTGTGGCAGCTACACATCCAATAGATTTGTAGTCTCCTGCTTCATCTGTAAAGAACCGTTTTACATTATTATATACTTGTAGCACACTATTGTTCAGTGTGGCAGCTACACATCCAATAGATTAGTAGTCTCCTGCTTCATCTGTAAAGAACCGTTTTACATTATTATATACTTGTAGCACACTATTGTTCAGTGTGGCAGCTACACATCCAATAGATTAGTAGTCTCCTGTTTCATCTGTAATGAACAGTTTTACATTATTATATACTTGTAACACACTATTGTTCAGTGTGACAGCTACACATCCAATAGGTTTGTTGTCTCCTGCTTCATCTGTAAAAAAACCGCTTTACATTATTATATACTTGTAACACATTATTGTTCATTGTGACAGCTACACATCCAATAGGTTTGTGGTCTCCTGCTTCATCTTTAAAGAACCGTTTACATTATTATATACTTGTAACGCAATATTGTTCAGTGTGGCAGCTACACATCCAATAGGTTTGTTGTCTCCTGCTTCATCTTTAAAGAACCGTTTACATTATTATATACTTGTAACACACTATTGTTCAGTGTGACAGCTAAACATTCAATAGGTTTGTTGTCTCCTGCTTCATCTGTAAAGAACAGTTTTACATTATTACATATATACTTGTAACACACTATTGTTCAGTGTGACAGCTACACATCCAATAGGTTTGTTGTCTCCTGCTTCATCTGTAAAAAACCGCTTTACATTATTATATACTTGTAACACACTATTGTTCAGTGTGGCAGCTACACATCCAATAGGTTTGTGGTCTCCTGCTTCATCTTTAAAGAACCGTTTACATTATTATATACTTGCAACACACTATTGTTCAGTGTGGCAGCTAAACATTCAATAGGTTTGTTGTCTCCTGCTTTATCTGTAAAGAACCGTTTTACATTATTACATATATACTTGTAACACACTATTGTTCAGTGTGGAAGATACACATCCAATAGATTTGTAGTCTCCTGTTTCATCTGTAAAGAACAGTTTTACATTATTATATACTTGTAACACACTATTGTTCAGTGTAGCAGCTACACATCCAATATATATGTAGTCTCCTGCTTCATCTGTAAAGAACAGTTTTACATTATTATATACTTCTAACACACTATTGTTCAGTGTGACAGCTACACATCCAATAGGTCTGTAGTCTCCTGCTTCATCTGTAAAGAACCGTTTTACATTATTATATACTTGTAACACACTATTGTTCAGTGTGGCAGCTACACATCCAATAGGTTTGTAGTCTCCTTCTTGATCTGTAAAGAATTATTTTACATTATTATATACTTGTAACACACTATTGTTCAGTGTGGCAGCTACACATCCAATAGGTCTGTAGTCTCCTGCTTCATCTGTAAAGAACCGTCTACATTATTATATACTTGTAACACACTATTGTTCAGTGTGGCAGCTACACATCCAATAGGTCTGTAGTCTCCTGCTTCATCTGTAAAGAACCGTCTACATTATCATATACTTGTAACACACTATTGTTCAGTGTGATAGCTACACATCCAATAGGTTTGTAGTCTCCTACTTCATCTGTAAGGAACCGTTTACATTATTATATACTTGTAACACACTATTTTTCTGTGTGACAGCTACACATCCAATATGTTTGTAGTCTCCTGCTTCATCTATAAAGAACCGTTTTACATTATTATATACTTGTAACACACTATTGTTCAGTGTTGCAGCTACACATCCAAAAGGTTTGTAGTCTCCTGCTTCATCTATAAAGAATCGTTTTACATTATTATATACTTGTAACACACTATTGTTCAGTGTGGCAGCTACACATCCAATAGGTTTGTTGTCTCCTGCTTCATCTGTAAAGAAGCGTTTTACATTATTATATACTTGTAACACACTATTGTTCAGTGTGGCATCTACACATCCAATAGATTTGTAGTCTCCTGTTTCATCTGTAAAGAACAATTTTACATTATTATATACTTGTAACACACTATTGTTCAGTGTGACAGCTCCACATCAAATAGGCTTGTAGTATCCTACTTCATCTGTAAAGAACCGTTTACATTATTATATACTTGTAACACACTATTGTTCAGTGTGACAGCTACACATCCAATAGGTTTGTAGTCTCCTGCTTCATCTGTAAAGAACCGTCTACATTATCATATACTTGTAACACACTATTGTTCCGTGTGGTAACTACACATCCAATAGGTTTGTAGTCTCCTACTTCATCTGTAAAGAACCGTTTACATTATTATATACTTGTAACACACTATTGTTCAGTGTGACAGCTACACATCCAATAGGTTTGTAGTCTCCTGCTTCATCTATAAAGAATCGTTTTACATTATTATATACTTGTAACACACTATTGTTCAGTGTGGAAGCTACACATCCAATAGGTTTGTAGTCTCCTGTTTCATCTGTAGAGAACAGTTTTACATTATTATATACTTGTAACACACTATTGTTCAGTGTGGTAGCTACAGATCCAATAGATTTGTAGTATGCTGCTTCATCTGTAAAGAACAGTTTTACATTATTATATACTTGTAACACACTATTGTTCAGTGTGACAGCTACACATCCAATAGGTCTGTAGTCTCCTGCTTCATCTGTAAAGAACCGTTTTAAATTATTATATACTTGTAACACACTATTGTTCAGTGTGGTAGCTACACATCCAATAGGTTTGTAGTCTCCTACTTCATCTGTAAAGAATCGTTTACATTATTATATACTTGTAACACACTATTGTTCAGTGTGACAGCTACACATCCAATAGGTTTGTAGTATCCTGCTTCATCTATAAAGAACCGTTTTACATTATTATATACTTTTAACACACTATTGTTCAGTGTTGCAGCTACACATCCAATAGGTTTGTAGTCTCCTGCTTCATCTATAAAAAATCGTTTTACATTATTATATACTTGTAACACACTATTGTTCAGTGTGGTAGCTACACATCCAATAGGTTTGTTGTCTCCTGCTTCATCTGTAAAGAACCGTTTTACATTATTATATACTTGTAACACACTATTGTTCAGTGTGGCATCTACACATCCAATAG
>MJUT01012148.1:77275-94405 GCA_002080005.1 Gigantidas platifrons | reverse complement strand
CACAAAACTGTCAACAAAAGAATAACATTTAGAAACCACATGTGTCAATCAAACCGGTGTACTTTAGTATGACATTTTCCGTTTGTACTTGAACATAAAATGATAAGTGGGTGTACGTTAGACCTACATGTACACAATCGTTTGTCTGTGTATTTCTTAATTTATTCAAATTCAAATACTTTATTGCCATTATACAGTTACTGAATGTGACAAAAATAAACAGAATACAAACAATACAAACATGGTAATAAAGACAATAATTTTCAAATAAACATTTCAAGAATCCCGGGCTGTCCTCAGTTCTGTAGACTGTTTCAAAAAGGAACCAAGCTTATTTACCTGAGCAGTTGTTTTAGGATTTAGGATATAAGACAATTTATCTAAATCTGAAAATTATTTTGTCTTTATTACCATGTATGTATTGTTTGTATTCTGTTTATTTTTGTCACATGCAGTAACTGTATAATGGCAATAAAGTATTTTGATTTGATCTGATAAACAATTAAAATTTTCATTGTCATTTTAAAAAAAATCCAAATAATCTTTTCTTGTGGCATTAATATTTTCGCAATATAAAATGAAGTGAGTTTCGTCCTCTATTTTCTTACATTTTTTACAGAGTCTTTCTTCTCTNGGGCAACTTGGACATTCAACAAATACAATAATATTGAGAAGAAACAAACATAGATCGTATCCTTGGGTTTTCGGTGTAATATGTACCTTTCAATCAAGTCAGTTTTTCGACCGTTTGTCGATACATTTCGGCGCAGTAGATAATTTTTGAGATTCTGCAATGACCACAGCTGATCGTCGTCCGCCATCTTGGAATCGAATAACTGATAGAACACATGCGCCACCTTTCGGGAAAGGCGTAGGTGAACCCCATTTTGGACAGGATAAATAGTTTTATTTCTTATTGCAATCTTGCAATCTGATTGGTTAGTTACCCGGGGTGTAAATAGCACCCCACCCCAGTTAACCATTTACACCCGGGATTAAAAAAAAAGTAATTTTGAACTACGTACAGCAATAGTATGATATGAAATGATACATTTACATAAAATTTGATGATTATAAACAATAATATGTGTAATATATGTAAAATCGAAAACAAAATAGCATTTTTCTCAATGCACTGTTTTGTTTTTGTTTTTTTGTTTTTTTTTTTGCGTAGACAGTAAAAGGGAAATAACTTTATTTATTTACGTCTGCTAACCAGAGGGAAGTAACTTTATTTATTTACGTCTGCTAACCACGCAAAGGGAAAATGGCGACGAAAAGATTTGCTTCCCATACAGAAGCAGAAATTTTAGAAAATACTTCTTCTTCTTCTTCTTTGTCTTTCGTCTTCTCTAAGTACTTCAACTTATTTTCAAAAGCACCCAAACCGAAATGATTCATATACAACGTTTAAATACAACGTTACTTGTTTCCGAAGATACAATACATTTTCGCGTACTTTTTTTCCCGTACTTTTTCAACAAAAAAAAAAAAAAAATCAAATTCGTTATCTTGGTGTAATCAAAAGAAGTAAAGGAAAGCTTCATAAGAAATAAATTCGTTATCTTGGTGTAATCAATTCCGTACACCCATGATTACACCAAGATAACTAATATTCTTCTGAGATGTTACCAGAATTTTTTTTAGAGTTTTATAAATTTTGAGTTTACTGTTATCATCAATGTCTGTTATTTTCTTCTTGAATAAATTTTCATAGAAAGATTTAATTTCTGATTTTATTTTGTCTCTTGTAGATTTTGTTATTTTTTTTCAAAGAGTATTCCTTAATTTTTTCCAAATCTAAATTTAAATCTTCCATCACATCATTAAGTACAGTACACGTATTTTTGTTTATTTCTCACAAACTGTTCTGTTACAATTAGGAGGAGTGATTTTTTTTCTCAGTTATTTAACTGATTTCAGCTAATTTCCTCTGAAAATTGTTTCCAGAAAGTTGCTGGACAACGGTCAGAACTGGGCAAAAATTACCATTTTGAATGGGGTTGTAGATGGTTTCAACTGTTTTTCATTGATTTTAGTTATTGTATTTTCTAACCAGGATCATCCCTGGTTTAGTTTTAAGATAATAAATATTTAAATTGATTAATTATCTATCTTGTTTACGTACATCTTATCTTATCTTATGTTGAACATCATTTTGAGCGTTCTAGGTATTACATGGTATTAACACAGGGGTAAAGCTGATGACCGTAACTGAAAACTGAGATGACCGTAAATGCAGTTTTCAGTTACGGTCATCTTAACGATTTTTTAAAATCAGATTTTCTCTTTCATATACATTTTTCAGTCGTAATTTGGGATTTCCTTGTGAAAAGTTCATAGATTACTATCGTACTAATGCATGTGTCATTTAAAATACATTATAGAAACAATTTAATCGACAAAAAAGATTCTTACCTAATTTCATGTCCGCCATCTTGGAATGACCGTAATTTACAGTTACGGTCATCAGCTTTACCCCAGTCATTAAAGACTTAGCTCTTCATGACAGTTTGTCAGTAACTTGTGACAGGTCATGGGTTTTCTCCGAGTACTCCACCAACAAAACTGACCGCCACGACATAACTGAAATGTTGTTGAAAGTGGCGTTAAACACCATAACCCGACCATCATGACGATGAAACAATTTCACTCATTTGAAGCATTAATCAAGAGTGAGCGAATGTTGGTTGTTTGAGTAATTTGCCAGCCATATTATGGCGAGAGCACCCGATGTGATGACAATCATGTCCGCTTTTTACTAGTCCAACACACATAGTAGAATTATCATAGTCCTAGCTCACTGAAGAAACAGTCCGCGTATAGACACGTAGCTCAAGACAGACACATTACCGTGATTCCAAGCCAACTAGTATTTGTTTCTCTCCTTAATGTTGGGTGCTTAGCGAAGTTAAGCAACAAAATACCAGTCTTATAGTCTTTTATATAGTTTTAATTTTTTTAAATTTTTTTTGCATAATTTAGATTTTTTGAATTTAAGCAAATTTACATGAAACATGAAAGTGCCAGTTTTGTCTGGTACAAAGAAAGACAAGCGAATCTAAATCTAAATAATAAATTAAATGTATTGATTTCCCGGAAATCGGAAGACGTGTTCACGCTAGGTTAATGAAATTTCTCAACATATGCAGCTAATGTGAATTGTCCAAATTGCGCGGACGGGGAGCATTGAAATATCTAAACAAAGAAAAATAACAAAGTTCCTAGAATAAAATAGTGACATGTCATTTAAGACAGACAGTGAGAATGAACAACCCGATCCAATAAAATATCATCTGATCGGCCACTTGCTATTTATAATTACTACCTATGCAATCAGTGCCTATCATCACTGGCATTGTGAGTTCGTATCCACCTAAGGCGAGGTGTACTCGATACAACATTATGATAATGTTTGTCTGTGACGCGTGGCGGGTCGGTGGTTTTCTCCGGGTACTCCGGTTCCCTCCACCAATGAAACTGACCGCCACGATATAATTGAAATATTGTTGAAAGTGGCGTTAATCACCATAAATCTCCTCCATTTTTGTCTTTTCGAATGTCGACCCAAATCAGAAATATTTTAGCGTATTTATGTAGATTTCTGATAAAATGAATTCCTAATGATTTATTGAAAAATCTATCATAACGCAAGCTTTTTATATACAACCAACAGACAATATTTACTTAATCCGAACTATGGGCGTTAATTGTGGAGGATATATAGATCCAAAAATTCGATATTAATTGAAGATTTAGATCTAAAAACTAATCCGAACCATGGGGGTTGCGGGGGTTATATAGATTCAAAATATTTCGATATTAATTAAAGATTTAGATCTAAAAAAAATAATTTTGTTGATGTATTATAAAAATTAGGCATAAAAGTAAATAGTTCACGAATATAGCAATCAATTAACTTGATTTACTAGTATACACATAGTATATGCTATTGCAGTGAATTATAGTATACACATATATACAAGAGAAGGAACATGCACGATCGAGGGCAAAGCTATTAATAGAGTATACGTAGATGCTTGACAAAGTAAACCATCTGTTTCCTGTAACTACATAACGGCACACATACAATGTGCACCACGTACACATCAGAATCATTAATGTGTCTAAAAGGCGTCTAATTAATAGTAAGTACACTTATTTTTTGTTTGTTGTCTAATTTAATTTGTTTCAATATGAAATAATAGATTACGGGCCGTGTCAATGACCTGTATCTCTATGTGCTTTGTCTACATCTACATATAATTATGAATAATCACGTTCTATAAAGATATTAAATTCCATTATTTTCCCAATGATTATATTTTTGTTTGTTTGTCAGTGACTTGTCACAGGTCAGTGGTTATCTCCCGTTTTCTCCATCAATAAAACTGACCACCATGATATAACTGAAATATTGTTGAAAGTGGCGTTAAACACCATAAACCAACTAACACAACCAGCCAATGATTATTTTGGGAATGTCCACGATCATAGTATTAGATTGATTGATTTATATAGTGTTGTGAGTTCCATTTCCAATCCTTGGTGCATGACGAATACCCATAAGCCAACACCTATGAAGAATGTCGTTTTTGATATGGTGCTGCGAATAAGTTTATCTTCTTTTATTTGTACATATAACCTGGTTATTTTATAGACAAGAATGTTTTATTTCTAAGTGTAGGTGTCTAAGTAAATAATTAAAAAAATCATGCGTCTAAGTTAATGAAAACAATGAATATTGTTCACGGCACGACATAGCTGAAATACTGCTTAAGTTGGCGTTAAACATCAATCAATCAATCAATCATTCAGCGTATATTCCAGAATCTAAGAGCAAAACATGATACCGACACACGCCTATAAACTGTATACAATTATAAAGTAGGAGGAGTATATAAATATATAATATACATTGATAAAGTCCACGGGGGGGTCACTTCCTATATACTTGTATATACAGACGTGCCGCTGGATTGGGTCGGTTTTTTGAGCTGTCAAATATATGACTGGGGTGGAAAATTTGCATTAGCATATGTCAATGGGTGGTAATTGGTAAGCAAATAATATATGAATGGGTCTTATCTTTAATACATTAATACACAGATAAATTCCTATGTCTGATCACTCCGTGACGATCTGCAGTCAATGTCCTGCACAAAAGTGATGTCCTGCAAGGAATCTTGACATTTAATCCTCCGATAATTGAATAATCAAGTGTCAAATTAATATATTACAGGATGTCTCTTATCTGGACCATGTCTGTACAAACAATTAATAATTAGCAATTTCGGTTTCAGGTAAATAAAATATATGAATGGGTCGACATTTTAGGTAAGGAATATATGAATGGGTAGGATTTTTTTAATGTGTAAATATATGACTGGGGGGTGTTTTCCAATTCCCAGCTACACCCCTGTACCTCAAATTACCAGAAGCGACCCCTCCACCCCCGTGATAAAGTCCCTCGGTGGGACGAAAATTTTGTCATTCAACGAAGTGTTTAATTCTTTATCACTTTGTTTTGTGTACTTGGTGTTGTTTTACAAACCATTTTAGACGTTTATAAATTTTATTTTACTTGTATAGTATCGTTATACCGCAACGATCCAACACCCCGTAAGATTGATCGTTGACTGGGTTTTCAGACGTTGTATATATGTACACTGTTGAAATTAACTTGATAAATGCATTACGAAATACTACCAGTAGGCTGAGATTTATTATTGTTACAACATTCTTCAAATAATTCACTCCAGCTAATTACAAACGTTCACTGACCCTGACATTATACTGCTAGTTTATATTATTATACTTTTACAGTTGTTTTACTATATAAATTAACAGTCATATATTTGCTAATTTCCCCTAAAAGACTATTTCCCCGGAAGTGAACTATTTCCCTGTGACTATTTCCCTATCCGCAATTTTTCACGATCATATTTCCCGTTTTTTTTTAAGTGACACAGCTATAAACACAACATTGAGGTAATATGCCTTCTTTTGTTGTTCTTCAACAGTATGAGTTTAATAACCTAGAAATAATCATATCACAGAGAAAAAAGCCTTTTATTGTTAAAGTATGATAAAACAGTTAAAAACCGGTTATTTCGGGAAGTAGCAAGTTTATTGTCCCCCTGAACACAAACTATTTCCCGACGCGAAGCGGAGGGAAATAGTTTGTGTTGAGGGGGACAATAAACTTGCTACTTCCTTCACAACCGGTCTTTAACTGTATCATGTAGTCGTCATTTTTCTACGACATTTGTTTGTGATCATGATATATGATTTAACCACACCACATTTTTGTGCCTTTTGCAAGTTCTTGTGAACGTAGATTTCCATCGGCTTCAAGTTTGAGGTATGACAAAGGAGTGGTTTGTTTCGGTGTGGTTCGTTATATTGTCGACCGTTTTCTTTTTTTTTACAAAGTTAAACATTAAATAACCGTCAGAGAAAACCGAAGGGGCGATACAAAATGGACGATCCAGAAAAACTGGCAACATCGGGCAGACAAGACACAGGACGAAGACGAAACAACACAATATGTATTGGACACCACTTTACGCAGACAAATACAAATAAGGTAAATAAGACATGCGCCCTTCTACAAGCAACTGAATGTAAAGACGAATCGAAAATCGTTTTAATGCTGAAATCGTAAGGGACATCATAGCACGGAACTTAGAACGTAAAGACAAATAAAAGACGTTTTCATATCTTTGATAAGACAATAATCTTTTTGGCCACATTACATTTTTTTACATAATGAAGGAGATTCGATTGTAGGAATTTGAATCTATAGCTAATGTGTGTGCTCTCTGTTTTATTATACAAGACATTCCTTTGATACATGTATACAACCATGGCCGACCTTAAAAGCCAATTGCTCCAAATTGGCCCGTGCTTTAAGGACCCCGCGCGTGAGAGTTAACTACTCTCGGTTGTTCAAATACACACAACAACACACTGCAGATTTTGATAGAGAACAACATTTGACCCCGCACCT
Source organism: Gigantidas platifrons (assembly GCA_002080005.1). NCBI lineage: Eukaryota > Metazoa > Mollusca > Bivalvia > Mytilida > Modiolidae > Gigantidas > Gigantidas platifrons. The sequence goes on along the minus strand of MJUT01012148.1, from coordinate 87,393 downwards.
CATGAGGCCGACCCTGCATGCAACATGCTCAACGAAACCACATGTAATACGGATGGGTTAGATGATTGTCGTTTAAACTGGGATCGTGGGTATAGATAGCTGTGGGCGGAGCAAACATTCAGATTCTTCATTATTTTGGCTACGGTTATCTCGAGGAGGAAACATCAATGATACACAGTTTCACAGTTACCTATGGAGCAAAACATTTGACAGGCATGGTTACTAGTGTTCCTCCCTCCCAAACTTTCAATCTTATAAAAAATAATATTCTTCATTAGTCTAAAAACTACAAAAATAAATTCGAAGAATTCAAATTTCTGAGGTATGTGACCTTTAGGTCACGTTGGCCATGTGACATACAGTTTCATAAATATGATGTTCATATCAACAGGAATTTTTTATGATAAGCTCCGCCCACAAATTTTGTCGGTAGGCACTACCGCAAATTCCCCTTTAACGGCAAATAAGCAATTTTTCATCTATATCATGGGGAGAGCAGGTTGAATCTAGATGACATGACGATGGGTTCCGCTTTGTAACAGAATAACACCCTTGGCTAGATGTTATCGTGCTATCTCACGGACACAACAATTCGCGGGTAGACATGTCGCTCCACTTCAACACATTATCCCGATTCCGAATCGACCAATCGTATTGAACAGTGGACAGCGGACTCTCAGACTAACAAACTGGCTCCTTAAATATCTTGTATTTCTTTATATGTTTATCACGTGTCCTGTCACAAGCTGTCTTATCTGCTTATAGGACAATAAAATTGATTTTTTATGATTTTTAACAGATCATAGTACTTTCCGCGCTAAGATATTTACCTACAATGTATGCATCACGGGCCCTCGTGGTCGTGATCGTATGGTAGTTGGATTTACGAGTTACAACTACCTGTGCAATCACTACCTATTACTAATAAAGTTACGAGTTCAAACCCCGTGCATGGCGAGGCGTACTCGATACACCATTTTGTGATAAAGTTTGTCAGTGACTTGTGGCAGGTCAGTTGTTTTTCCCCGGGGTACTCCGGTTTCCTCCACCAATAAAACTGACCGCCACGATATAACTAAAATATTATCTAAACACAAACGTGAACTCTTCACAACACATGTTTATGTTTTTATAAACTAAATGAGATTCAAATAAATTTCAACCTTTTTTTTAACTAGCCACATGTTGTACTACTTCAAAAAATATGTTAAAGTGTTGAATGTGGATGTTGAAATCTGATGTTATAACACGCTACACCCCCCCACCTCCCCCCCCATAAATTTGCTTTATATATGCTTGCCAGAATAAAAGAAAAACTTTTTGAATTGACAATATTGTTTTTTTTACACATTATACATATATAACATACAACTAAAAGCTTTCAAATTATTTTTGTGAGTGTTGTACATTTGATATGGACATGATCTGTGCAACAACAGACATTAATGGGTCGTGTTTATAAGTCCACAAACAAATATGACATATATATCATTATATGTGTATCAAAGTGTAATAAATATTAACAATAAATAATAAACAACACAGGAAAGTGGGATTTCTATGAAAAGTTTTGATTTAATTATACACTAGGTTCGTATTATTTTCTATTTAATTAGACAAAACTTAATAAATGTGAGGTATATATGTGGGCTTCATAATTTTCGGTGAGGTAAGGGTAAGGTTTATGGTCTTTAATGCCACTTTCAGCAATATTTCAGTTATATCGTTTTATTTGTGGAAGAAATAGGAGTACCTGGAGAAAACCACCGACCTGTTGGCTGTCGCAAGTCACTGACTTTTATCACATACATGTAATGTTCTATCGAGGACAGAAAAAGGGAAGGGGCGTTCTTTTTTGATAAGTTTTTCTGACTTGATTAAACATTATATTCGTACTATTCTCTATTTTACTAGAAAAACAAATTAAATGTGAAGTAGTTTTGTGGGTTTCATAATTTTGTTGAGGGTGCTTTTTAGGGGAAAAAGGGAGGTGGGGGTTCGTTCTTTTATGGTCTGTATCGCTGACTTGTTAAACATTAAATTCGTATTATTTTCTATATTACTAGAACAAAGTTAAATGTGAAGTATTTTTGTGGGTTTCATAAATTTCTTTGAGTATGCTTTTTAGGGTAAAAGAGGGTGGGGTACTTTCTTTTGTGGTCAATTTTGCTGACTGAAGTACACATTAGCTTCGTACTATTTTCTATTTGACTAGAAAAACAAATTACATGTGAAGTATTTTTGTGAGTTACATATTTTTTATGAGTATGCTTTCTTAGAGAAAAAAAAGGGGGTGGGGGGGGGTGCATTATTTTGTGGTCAGTTTGGCTGACCAGATTATACATTAGGTTGGTACTATTTTCTACTTACTAAAGAAAAATAATGTGATATATTTTTGTAGGTTTCATAATTTTCGGTGGGGTTAGGCTGATGGTGTTTAGCGCCACCATCAGCTATATTTCATATATTTTATAGGTGGAGAAAACCATTGACCTGACGCAAGCCACTGACAGACTTTACCACATAATGTTATATTGAGTACACCTCGCCATGAGCGGAATTCAAACTCACAACTTTAGTGGTGATAGAAACTGATTGCATAGGTAGTTGTAAATCCAATTGTATGCTTAAAATAAAAGATCTGAATTCTATAAAAAAGGATGTTGCATCATGAAAAACCGGAAACTTTACAACTCATTATTAGTAGTGTAGGATGTCTGTGTGATAGCAGTATCTTATAAATATCAAGTCACTATTATTGTTTTTTTTATTCATTTTTTGCTTTCAAATCAAAGTTAAGGACACTAAGAAATGTTAATAAGCATAAATTATCACAGTACTCGATACAACATTTTGTGATAAAGTTTGTCAGTGACTTACGGCAAGTCGATGCTTTTCTCTGGGGTTTCCTCCACTAAAAAAGCGGACCGCTACGATATAACTGAAATATTGTTGAAAGTGGCGTTAAACACCATAACCATAGCCCCCATAGTTAACAAATTGGTATATCGAGTGCACCCTTAGAGTTTGATTAGCGTTATATTGAACCTTAATATTAATACAAAATATATTATACTATTTTTGTAGCATTATCTTTTTGGGAGATGTACAATATGGGTGTGTTCCGTGACTGCCAACATTTATATATGAGTGGACAAAATCATTTTTGATTGGAGTGGGGTCTTCTTTCATTTTTTAATCATTCTGAGGAGAAGCTTGAAATTAAATTTATATTGTTTTCAATTTTTCTTCCCAGACCCTCCAACATTACTAAATGATCGGTCCCTTGAACATCAAAGAATTATAAATGTAGTTTGTTTCTTTTGCATGTTATTTATAGATTAATACATGGGCTTTTTCATATTGCCCTTGTTATCAGCACGAAACCTTGATATCGGCCCCGAGGGCTTTAGTCTGAGGGACGATATCAGTCGAGGGCTGATGACAAGGGCAATATGAAAAAGGCCATGTATTAATCTATTTATCACATATTTTGCCAGGGAAGATAATATGTTATTGCCCTCGTAAAATGTTATTGCCCCGGAGGCAAATAGCACGCCCCAAATTATGCTTTTATTACACCAGCAAATTCGGCGTTATTTCAATAAAATAGGTGATAAATTATGGTAATAGCTATATACTAATTGTAAATGCCGATATTATGAAAGAAATTCAATACATATATGGGCGTAATGATGTGTATAATTAAACACATGTTTTCCATCTTTAAAAGTGCACATCTTTATGCATTTTTTACAATTAATTGGGTTCTTGTGTTAAACATGCTTGTTTGATTTAGAAAACAACTTTGCATCTTAAGCATGTGAGAGGGAGTGTTATATTGGGTAGAATCTTCTTTGGCGGACCCCAGAAGTCAGATATTGTAATAATCAACGCGTATGACCCATAACCTTTCATTTCGTTACCATGCGGATATAGCAATGAGGGTTAGGGTTCGGGTTAGGATACGGGTTAGGATTAGGGTTAGGGTTCGGGTTAGGATACGGGCTAGGGTTAGGGTTCGGGTTCGGATTAGGGTTAGGGTTCGAGTTAGGATACGGGCTAGGGTTAGGGTTCGGGTTAGGGTTCGGGTTAGGAGACGGACTAGGGTTAGTGTTTGGGATAGGGTTAGGGTTAGGGTTAATACCACTAAACTGCTTGAACATCCACATCATTTCCAAACACACAACAGAAACAGAGAGATACCAGGGAAAGTTCTGTCACATTGTGAAAGATAAAACATATTCCTTCAAATTATGATTCGCGGAGAGAGGTGATTGTTTCTTGGTGGGGGCCGTCATGGTCGTGATCGTATGATAGTTGGATTTACAACTACCTGTGCAATCAGTGCCTATCACCATTAAAGCTGTAAGTTCGATTCCTGTTCATGACGAGGTGTACTCGATATAACATTATGTGATAAAGTTTGCCAATGACTTGCGGCATGTCGGTGGTTTTCGCCGGTTTCTTCCACCAATAAACCTGACCTCCATGATATAATTAAAATATTGTTGAAAGTGGCGTTAAACACCATAACCCTAACCCCTCTTTTACATGCTCTTCTAAAGTGGGATTAGGATTGTTTTGATTCGTAGAAATAGATGGTGTGCTTAGATGTCGGATAGGTTCCAAAATGTTTGCCTTTATCGGACCACCAATGGACACTCCCAGCAATTTTGCTCATTAAATGTTTTTAGGTGCGTGGCATCCCTTCCAATGGGGAAGGGGTGTGGAGCTAGTCTGCGCCTGATAAAGTATGTTCTATTTCTCTCTTCCGATATTTTTCTGGGGGTACATTGAATGCACATTAATGATTTGCTCATTAAATGTTTTTAGGGGCGTGGCATCCCTTCCAATGGGGAAGGGGTGTGGAGCTAGTCTGCACCTGATAAAGTATGTTCTATTTCTCTCTTCCGATATTTTTCTGGGGGTACATTGAATGCACATTAATGAAACAGACTTTATTTATTTAAAAGAACAATGTTATCATAGTTAATGTTATTATTCAGGAAATAAACCGCAATATGTCATTAAGTTTCTGTGCTCCGGGCCATATTTCTTCATATAAGCCTATATGTATGTGAATTAAAAGTAAAAAAGTTAAACAATACATATTAGTTAAACCACGACAATATTATAGAGCTTATTATTGATAAATTGAAAAACAAAAATTCCACAATGTCGGATCAGTTCCAAAATCCACTATATAACTGAAATATTGTTGAAAGTGGTGTTAAACACCATAAATCATAAACCAATTGAAAAATAGCAAAAGGAGGCAAAATTGATACGTCACACACACAAATATATGACCTCTTACCTCCCTGTATTGGTACTTGGTACACAGTATTTGTAAAAGTTGGTCTTCAGATTTTGATGGATTATGATTCGCGCCACTATCAACATCGTGGTGCGTGATTACTGTTTAATGCCAAAATCAGCAACATTTCAGCCATATCATGGCGAGAACAAGTTACATTTCAAAGAGATGATGATGATGATGATGATGATGGCCGCTTTGTACGTGACTAACACGCTTAGTTGAATTGTTATAGTGCTAGCTCATTGAAACAACAGATCGCGGGTAGAAATGTCGGACATATTATACTGATTCCGAACCAACCAGTCTTTGCTCTTCCTCCTTAACGTTGAGTGCGTAACGGAGAAGCAATATATACCAGGTTTATGGTCTTTGGTTCGACCCGACATGGACGCGAACCCACAATCTATCGCACTCGCGTCAGCCAAAATCAGTTAAGTGGGACCAACAGACAAATACATGTCCAACGCATTTTCACACACAAAACATATAATTTTTAGATGAGAAGCTGTTGATGAATTTGATAATTAAAGTAGCCGTATGTTTCAAATTAGAATACCAAATTTGGTGGGATTCTCTGGGAAAATAATTTTTTTTTATAAAATTTTAAGTAGCAGCTATACAGTAAAAATGCAGTGTCCTTTTGCAAATGTTCCCACGATATTGGATGTTTTTTGCATGAAGATGCATGAAAACGATTATTTTTCGGGTATTTTTTTCTTTTTGTTTTAATACTTTTTTGTTTAAAAAAAGCAAGGTATGCGTATTTGCTATGTCAAGAATGTTTTTATGTCTTGTAAAGTGTCCATTACTTTTTGGAGAATTACGTTACCACTGTTGAAAATGGGTTTTCCTAACCAGTATTGGTGTGTGCATGTAAGACAAACGGCCTAAATGAAAAGAATTTAACCCCCTTAAAACGAAAATGCAACACAAAGTGCAATATAACATACAATTTCACATAGGCAAACCAAGAAAAGTGGGCTAAAAATTATTTTTTTAAGAGCGTGAACTACGTGTCTCCTATTACTGATACTTAGATCACAAGAATAATAAAATCATCCCTATGACAGAAGAATGTTTATATCCCGATTATTAGTACATACAAATATTCTTGTTATCTCATGCTTTTAACAAGATAAGTATTTACAATGTTTAAAAGTGAATTACGTCACGTGAACTACGTTACTATGACAAATTAAAACTTAATATTATTCATAAAATATTCTTAAAATCTTTCCTTTAACACTGTTTTTCTACTGGAAATATCCATTGCAGACACATATTAGTTGGAAATTTGATTTTTTTTTCATTTAAGTGAAATATTAAAACCAGTGCGTTTTGGGGTAAGCATTTTAAATACCACGATTGGTATCTTAATAATGGTGTGTATGATAAAGGCGAATGAAAATAAAAGAGAACAAACATCCCTCAAATTATAAATAGAAAATCAAGAACTGTCATATCGAAAGTACTGTCAATTTCCTCAGTTACTCACGCGAACACAGATAACGTAATTCACATATGGTAACTAGTTCACCAGATACATATATGAACTTACTCGTATTCACTTTTGTAAATCAAACTACATGTTTAGAATATGACAGTGAATTCACTATAAAGTATTAAGCTTCGTCGAATGTAGAAGAGTTTTTCGTTGGGAAAAGCAATAAATTAGTCGTTTTAATGAAATGAAAGCACCAGAGCTTTCTTAAAAAACATGCTGAATTTCATAATCTGCATGAGTTACTATTGTAAATAATAAATGGAACTCCATATTTACATTATGGTGAAGCTAAAATGTACCCCACTTCCACATGTAGAAAGATAACAACACTGAGCTAAAGATGACCCCATACATTCCGTTGATTATTTAATTAATACCAGTAACGTATTTCACTGAATATTTTTTTTTAAACGTTTATGCAATGTTCATGAATGTTCAGTTATAAGAATAACGCTTAATTCCAAATATATCTATTTATTTATTTATTTATTTATGAAAAGGGAAGAATACACAATCATGTTAACAGTATCCGTCTATAAGAACTCATATATACACAACATCTTTTATATAGGGTTATACACAACATCTTTTTTTATATAGGGTTTATCATTTATAACATCTATATGTTATAATTAAGTAACAGGGAGGAACATTGTCGTGAAATTTTATTAGGTTTTTACTGAAAATATTATTTATATGTTGAATCTTCATCATTCTTTTAAGAGGAGACAGATCGAAATCTTACCTTTTTGTAAACTATCTGATCTATGTGAAATAGGTTACCGTTCAACTTGAGTCTTGTGTGGACTAAATTAATTTTCTTTATGTGTTTATTCAGCAATTTCTACATGTCTATAAACCTTAAATAATCTAAGTTTTTCACTAGAATTACATATTAGTTTATTTGTTGGTTTACTTTGAAATGATAAAAGTTTCATTTGCATGCAAGTGAAGATAATTTTTTCAATCAAATTAAATTACGATTTTGCACAATTAGTATCTATTTAAGGCAGTTGTTTAAAACTACATTTTCCTGCTATCAGAAAGTGTAGGTGTTATTCTCTCACTACTATTTCATATACTGCGAAAAACGTAAATTTCACGTGAACTACGTTACTTTTTATAGTAATTTTCCAAGACCTGAAATAATTTTCTATGCTTAGGTATCAAAATCGATCACTGAAAATAAGAAACAAGTGTGTTTTTGTTGTTCAAAATTCAGTGTTATTGTATTTGTTAGAATTATTATTTACAATTCATCAGTTATGCATCTTAATCCGTTTTTTTTATTGCTTAAAATTTTCAGAACATTATTTAAAGTTTGTCAAATAAAAGCTAGGAAGATCAACATAGAGTATTAGGTCTGGAAATTTATAACGAATTTCCATTAATATAGTCATATAGTTCTTTAAAAATGACATTTTTCATAGGATTTACTGCTCCATTTGGTAGTTCTGGAAATATAAATCACAGGGTGTTGTATGTAACGTAATTCATAGCATAAAAATATGTGATTACTTTGATAGCAAAAAAATTATGTCAAACCTCAATATTTGGTGCTCTTGATTTATCAATGAAACATCAAGACATAGAGGTGTAATGTTTTAATGGAGATTTTGGTCTCAGTGAAAACTGATTTTTTTGAAGATTTCATATCTATGTGGTCCCATTTAACTGATTTTGACTGGCTTGCCTTTTCACCACCTATGCGATCAACATCATGGTGGCAAATCTCATTGGTGGAGGATAAAAGAATATCCCGAAAAAATCACCGACGTAACTGAAGTTCCGGAAAACTTGTATGACTTAAAAGTTGTATCGAGTACCGATTGGGTTTAAGTGATATTTAGACCACTGTTTTCTGCGTTCGATTTTTTAACCGTTTAACTCAAGAAACCATAGTATAAATGATTTGTAGCATGAAGCCACACACTGCCACATCTAGGTTGTTGATTATCATACGACTCTCTGAAAGTAATAAAACTGCAGCCCAGATTTAAAGTGTGAAATATCTCGTATCTGCGTGTATTATTTCATAGTTCTTAGCTGTTGCTTACATTCTGGTATATAAACCATGAAAAGATCAAAGGAAAAGAATGCATTCATGTTACAAGCATGTTTCATTCGGTGGAAATGGATTGGGCACAATTTATCACAAACCTATGAAACCTTCTCCGTAAACAGTTATTCACAAATTATAATATGCATTGATTCATACATGTAGTTATAGGAGCCGTTGTGATCTCTATCGTATGGTAGTTGGATTTACAACTACCTATGCAATTAGTGCCTATCACCACTGAAACTGTGAGTTCGAATCCCGCTCATGGCGAGGTATACAACATTATGTGATAAAGTTTGTCAGTGACTTGCGGCATGCGGCAGTTCGGTGGTTTTCTCCAGGTACTCCGGTTTCCTCCACCAATAAAACTGACCGCCACGATATGACTGAAATATTGTTGAAAGTGTCGTTAAACATCAGTCTGGCTAAATATTTGTGTTCCATTAGTTGTAAACGTGTTTAAAAAACGGTCGAGTAAACAGGACAATGAACGGAAGTTCTCTGGCAATGTACAAATGTAAAAATAAAATAAAATAGAACCGTCACATAAAAATAAACAGTACATTAGATTAATATGTCATGCATGTTCATGTAATTGACTACCCTAATTTAAATTTATGCTAATTAATTTACACTTTTTAACATTGATTTCATGTAATTAGACAAGACTCATGTTTTACACGATATTTGTTGTAGTGTTTTACGTTGAAGAGTGCGATGTTCACGTATGAACGATGTCTTGGACACGTGCATATAGATATTTTGCAATAGGTAGGAATTTAATTAAGTTTTTGTAATCATGATCAGCGTTAAATTGAGGGAGAAATCTTCCATAAATTAGAAGCTAATTTTTTGCTAATTAACGGTATAAAAACATATGTGAAATAAATGGAAAAAAATCTTTCCTCAGAAATAGATCACAGCTCTATTCCCAGTTTTTGTTGTTGTTGAGCTTCTAAATTTTGTATTTATATCTATTATCACAACAATTTTACTAAATTACCGTTGAATATTACAGTGTCGTAAATAGCTGTGGAAAGGGCAAACAGTGAAATAACAATATACACATATTAAATAACACATCAGTTACAAAATTATCACAGATTCTAACATGACCTCACTTTGTTCCCTTTGCTAAAAAAACCCCAGAATTATTTCTTCGTATTATCTCATTAGTATATGCGCCGATGAATGTGACTGACGTTTCCATTGGCAGCATAAATTGTGAC